>RBNK01000082.1:0-42935 GCA_003990785.1 Endogone sp. FLAS-F59071 | reverse complement strand
AAAAAAAAAAAAAAAAAAAAAAAAAAAAAAAAAAAAAAAAAAAAAAAAAAAAAAAAAAAAAAAAAAAAAAAACGTGCTTGCGCCAGCACACTAAATAATGGGCAAGTGCTTAGGCACTCTAAAAACTCACAAAATAGTGCCTGGAAAGCACTTTAAAAACTTACAAAATAGTGCCTGGAAAGCACTTTAAAAACTTACAAAATGGTGCCTGGAATGCACCTTAAAAACTTACAAAATGGTGCCTGGAATGCACCTTAAAAACTTACAAAATGGTGCCTGGAATGCACTTTAAAAACTTACAAAATAGTGTTGGGTTGGTAAGGGTCGGCGGGCACTTTAAATATACAGCTGGAATACAATTACAACATAATATAAATGATACAACTTAAAAATGGTATTTATTTAATAATTCTAAAGATAAATAAGTTAAATACTATTAGTTGTTGCATCACTTTTTCTTTTCCCATCAATGATTGACTTTTTTTTTTCCAACTCGGTGCTTTCTTTTGATTGTGTTTTCGTCGTAGGGATGGATTTGTTGAGTGTATGAAAAAAAGACAAAGAGCCTTGAAATTTTTTTCTTTTCTTTCTCGTCTTTGAAGATGCAATTGTCTGGCGTGCTTATACTGAGGGTTCGCTGTACAGCCAACAGATATGTTTATACAAATCTGTGGGTCGCAAATGTATGAGTAACTGTACGAACCTTTTTTATTGATAGCATTATAAAATTATATTAAAAATTTGCATCTATATAATTACATATAACTCCTTCGCTTCTTTCCATTTCAATCCGGACTAATACATCTGTAGATACAAACACTATCTACCCTTACTCTTCAATTTAATCCCACAATTACTCACATCATGGGAATGGAAACGAGCACGACGCACATGGTCTCAAATAGAACGAATGAGAGTGACGAGATGGCTGCAGCGCGTGGGTCCGCCGTTAGGAGATAAGCTATGTGGCCGAACAATTTAAAACATTTATGAGTTAATAACGGGAGAACGAGGACGAGGATGAGGAAGAAAGAGGGGAATATATATAATACCTGTGCCAATGGCATGTGAGTTGCAACCCATGGTAACACCAATGGAGAGGTAGTTGTCTGGGAACGCATGATGTAGCATTTTCGCAGCTTGTTTCCTTCGTAAACAAGTTGAACCAAAAAAAAAAAAAAAATAGAAAATTCAGCCAACCCACCATCTCTAATCCGCAACACCTTCCGCATTAACACTGGCATAACAATTGTTCCTGATATCCCTGTCATAATGATGAGACACAGAGAGAGGGTCACATCACCGCAGATGATATCCTTTCTTCGAAGGTCAACAAGGAGGTCTCGGGGCCCTGGTTCGATTGAAGCGAGTCGACGGTTGAGGCCACATCGTTCTTTTCACTATGGGCCTCCTCTTTTTCAGATTTGGACTTGAAGGGTGAGATGAGTCTCATAAGACAGATGATGAGCGAGGAGACGATGAATATGAAGAAGCCAGCGACTGTCGTAGCGATTCAAAATCAGTATTCAACGTATTCAACGCAAAAACCAGTGAAATTAATCTCAAAGGCTAGAAGCCCAATGAACCTAGAAAAAAAAAAAACATACCAAAGATTGCTGCAATCTTCTCAACCTCGATGGGTGACACTGAAGGGGCATTTGCCACCATAATTAACGCCGGGCAGAACAGTATATTGATCCATTTCAATAGGAAATCTATTGTTGGAGTGAGGAGATCGACTAGTCTGCTGGTGCACTTGAGTCCAATGGTGAGCATTGAAGCGTACAGAAGGGCGAATAGAATAACCATTCCGGCGACCTGGATAGAGTATTCATTATTTGGGCCTGAGACTTTGGGTCTAGATGCTTGTCAAAGTACCTCGCTAGAAGAAAAGATCAAGTACTCACGTTTCCGGGAAACAACGATGTGGCTGCGATTCGCTGAATCAGCTTGCTGATGCCCCAGACGTAGGCCAGCATACTGCAGCAAGTAATAGGGATGACAACCCAATTCACGAAGAGATGGTATATTTCGAGCTCATTTCCATTTCCATTGATGCCAGGTGGGGTATAGAGGAACAGAGGGGCAGAGGAGTAGAGGGGCAGAGGAGCAGAGGTACAGACAGAAGGAAGAAGGTTCGCTAGAGACGAGAGGTAGTCAAGAAAAAAAAAAAAAAAGTCCCTCTATATAATTAATTCACGGTGATGATCACGGTAACGGGGGTGATTATAAAGAAACAAGTCAAAGCTGTGAAGTCGGAGATTGACTTTACACTTATTGCTCGTCTATCTTTATAGAATATCCACTAATACTGACGTGGATGATTGATTTGAAAATCGAAAGAGTAGGCGATATATATATATTCCTTGACAAACTCACAAAGGGCAGTGAGTTTTTTTTTTTTTTTCGAGGTATGGTTATCACGAGGACGTCAATGTCAATGGCAGAGAGCTGTCATTTGGCGGATCTACTGAACTTTGGGCCGTTACTGTAGATTATATTATAAGAAGATAAAATAATTATTTTACCTCAAAAATTGGCGTCGTTTCACTCTCTCGTTTCACTCTTCCTTTCATCGGTGAGACTGGTCCTGCGTATTTTTTATTAACAAAGCGAAAATAAATAAAATATGAACAAAATATACAATGGTTTTTCTATCCTTTTGGACAAGCCGTATCCTCGACTCGATATATGTACATTGATACTTGAATAGTCAAATACGTTCCTTATTCGCCATCGCTATGGCCAACAGTTTAATATTCGCCACCAACTGTGCCCTCTCACGCCTGATCTCATGATACAAGAGTTCCGGCTTCATTTGCGTCGCCGTGACACTCAAGCTCGAATTCCTCCTATCTTTGCCAACCCGCAAGCTTGTCGCGCGGAGCGTCTCGAGAGTCGTCAGCTGAACTTCAAACCTGTTCGAAATCTCAAATATTCGCTTCACTGCTGTAGAGCGCTTTTTGTGACGTGTAAATAGGAAGACGAAGACGTTCTTGAGGATGTAATGGATTTCGATCAAGAGTTCCGAGATATCATACTCCAGCTGCGGGTCCGTCTTTGATGACGATCCGTTAGTGGAGTTCACCACCCGCCCGGACATCTCACGCTTGAATAAAGCCTCGTGAGAGAGCACACGCCGCTTGAACTGTGCGGGCCAGTCATCGGACGAGTCGTCCCATGTGAAATTATCGAAAATGATTGGCGCCATCTTGCCTTCACGGTCTTCGCCGGTGCATTTGAATGGATAGACACTCGAGTGCTGCGGGTCGTACCAGTAGGTGCCGCATTGCCAGCAGAAATCAAACCCGCAGGAGGTGCAATGCATATGGGGGCATCCGCCGTTCTTGGTGATCATGATAGAGCATTTGGGGCAACGCTTAGTCGCCGTTTCTTCCTCATCTAGGGACTTGGGGGGGTTGATATTCACCTGACCGCTCATCGCCTGGTAAGCCTTGACCTCCTCACACGTCGCAGGCCAATGACCACCGGGATATTCACATTCGGCACAGCGCGTCACGCTGCATCCTGCGCAATGAAGAACTTGCGGAGTGTTTGTGGGCGTCACTACCTTGCTTTTGCCTGCGACTTTGACCGAGATGGCGTTCTGGCAATGGCGGTTGGGGCACCAAAAGTACCGGCGCTTGGAATCGGGCTTCTGCTGGAGATCGATGAAGCTCTGGCGGAACCAGAAGCTGTACTTTTCGGAGAGATCTTTGGAAAGGAGCCAGCCGATTGTGATTGGGTCTACAAGCACACGGCATTTGGCGTCGGCAGGGCAAGTCATATTCCAAACTTGCTTCTCTGTGATCTTGATAGTGATGTACTGAGTGAAGCAGTCGATACAAGCAACGTGGTGACAAGGTGTAAAGACTACGCAGTGGCCGTCGGATTCCAGCTCGTCGAAGCAGATGCCGCATGTATAGGATTCCACCTCGTCTGAATCACAAGTGTGTACTGTATAGTACAATGTGTGCGCGCGGGCTTTTAATATTAATTATATATTTCATGGATGAAAACAGTACAAGATATATGGTTCTCACCTTGTTCTTGAAATTTTTTCAAATCCTTCTTAATGCTATCGACAGCCTCCCTCACATCCCAAAGACTGTTTCTTAGGGATTTTCGCGCTTGGGCAACCGTTATGTCAATCGAGCATTCTTCTCTGATCATGAACATCACTTTGCGCTCCGTCTTCAACTGATGCGTTACGATACTCGAAGGAGAAATTGATTGCATATCCCAGTCCAGTGCCTCATTAACAATTACGCCACCCCACCGCCTCTCTTCGCGAAAGTTGGCTTGCTCTGCTTGCTCCCACAGCCAGGCGCGCGCCGTCTCGGCCACCTCGTACATGGCTATCTCCTCGAACTCAGCCAGACAACAGGCCCGCTCGTTCAGCAGTTGCTCCAGCGAATCAAGCTGTTCGGAGACCGTGGGTGGAGCAAACAAGCTCGCGACGCGGACCTTGACGGGGTTGGCCGGATATTCAGTGGGAGGTTCGAATAACACCTGGAGCTGGCTAGCGTCCGAGCTCCATGCGTTAGAGATACCCCAGTCGGAGGTCTCTGTGTCTGGGTCTGCAGAGACGACAATCCCATAGCGAGCCGGGAAAGTGTTGGAGATTGAAAAGTCGATATCGTAGATTGTGCGGAGAACCGCAAGCTCGTCTTCCATTGTTTGTTTTCTTTTTGTTGGCAGTGAGGTGAATAATGGATTTTTCAACAGCTTTTTATATTACGAGTCAGATGTGGCGTAGTCGGCTTCGATGCCACGATCATACAGAGCGCTGCTGCGCCATCCACTACCCACATCCATGGTAAGGGGGAACATCTTATGAAAGACAACTACTGATCATCTTCAACTTTATCATTCACAAACAGGAAATTACTTTCTCCCCTTTCCATCACTCCTATCTTCTTTATATCTACGCAAGCCCTTCCAATGCCTTTGGTTAAGATGGGATTTCGGTCAAGATAAGTCAACATTATTAAGCAAATCTTATATATACGACTGCGGATCCATTTGCCGCAGCACACTATTAAAATATGACTAATTTTCTGGAGGCTGATGAGAAGGGAAAGCCAATTGATTACAGGCTGTCGAATACCAAGAGGAGGATCTACAATCCAACAACGGGATATGGAAGTTCCCTAAATTCAGGCTGAAGCATCCAGACGATGTATCTTCAGTGAGCTATTTGGCTTTTCAATAATTGACGAGGAAAAAAAAGGGGGGGGATAAATTACAACATTTTTCGCGTACTGGCCGTTCTGGTGCATTAGTACGATCAGTACACGAAAAAAAATTTGTAATGAATAGACAATGATCCTCAAAATCTCTTACGCCACACCCTTATCGCCATACACCATACCGTCCTACACCGTTTCGGTTGGATAACACAGCTGGGGTCGGCTTCGCGGACGGATCGCTCCCTCGCTTTCCGGAGCTAACAAGGGTAGCGGGTGGCAATTGTGACAAGAAAAAATAATTGTGGTATAGTGGGAGAGCAAACAAGGGTGGCGGGAGGCAACCTGGAGCCATCTCCAAACTGGAGGGGAGCTGCCTATCTATTTTATTATCGCATCGAATCAAATCAAAGATGGTGGGAAAATAAGCAAAATGTAGGCTTGAAAAGATTTTTGCAGGATGGATGGCAATCACATGGCCGCGTTGCCACTCGAGTTCATAAAGTCCTCACATCCTTGCCTAATGCCATACACACTATACATTTGTCATCAAGGCCTTGAAAACTTCTCTTCTAATGCACCTTTTTGGTTACCTTTACATTTTTCCGCTCCGTTCCAATTCTCTAATTCTATCAAAAAACGTACCTACTAGAACATAGTTCATGCACCTTGGCGGCGAGCGAGCAGCCAGCATGGATTTTGTAACATTCTCAATGATGATGCATCAGAAAAAGAAAAGAAAAAAATGGCATTCGCATCATTAGACATGCATTCGTGGGATTATCCACCCAATAGAATGCGTAAAATGCGTAGAAAACCATTGTGGATGCGAACGCTATTTCTTTTTTTCCTTTCCTTTTTTTTTTTTTTTTTTTTTTTTTTTTTTTTTTTTTTTTTTTTTTTTTTTTTTTTTTTTTTTTTTTTTTTTTTTTTTTTTTTTTTTTTTTTTTTTTTTTGAATAATGGTTACTAAAAGTGAATGGTCGTATGCTCTTTTGCTTTTCCCTTTTTGTGTTCCAATAAATAAGAATGTATGAACGCGTATTCAACCAAAATATATCGACATATCGTGCACTATTTTAAGTTCGAAGGAATAGACAGCCTCAAGAGAGAGGGGGTGGGAGGGAGAGCAAAAAAAAAAAATACATTGACGCCAAATCCGGGCGCTGCGCTTAATGTTTTTGTTTACTACTGAGTGTTTCACACTTATATAAATCGACACGCGGAACTCGCGTGAGCTTAATTAATTAATATAATACTACAAACTACAGAGGTCTTGGAATGTATACAAAAATTTTAAACCGGATCTGCAATAGATAGATATGACTCCTTCATTTCCTAGTCAGAGGCATGCTTACATACTCCGCAGTGCACATCATTGTGATTCGAAGCGAATTATTCGGCCGTAATTACGCCGTATCGATTATTCTCATTAATATGCCAAAAAAAAAAAAAAAAAAAAAAATCGCCACTCGAGTATTCATAAGCAAGTCGAAGTCATTAATAGTCCGCGTTTTATCTAACTCGTTTTGTAAGCTGAAGGCATCATTAGGACACGTTGTCGATCCCAATATATTAGGCATTTGAGTAAAACTTTTTTTGAAAGGAAGAAATGGGGATTATACATGAGGCCAAAATTTTTAAGTCGGGTCGTTACCTAAACTTTTGAGTTTTTCTGGCACTCGCAGGTTTGTGAACCAGGGAGTCTCCTCCGCCTGATAACTGTAAAATACCCCATATAGGCTTGTCTATCGATCTAGGTTGCACATGTCTAAATGACGATCGCAGTACCCGTTGAGCTTGTTAATACGGCGATCGTGTCAAAATTACCGAACATTCTTCAAACGAAAATTTGTTTACTTTTCAGTGAAACAAGAAGGTTTACTTACGCTCATTTAGCATCATTTATTGTGGTCCTATCAAGGAAATAGTCGAACCTTAATTATGATATTACCAATGGAGTCGAACACTCAAGGGCTTTTTTTTTTTTTTTTGCGGAGATCGACGCATTTGGTTGGCCCGTGCTTTGTCCCACCATGATCGGGAACAAATCACAAGCGGCGCTTGGAATTTTCTGACCAAATATACTATAGTACTATACTACAATATCGTTTCTGGCGAAAATTTTGTCGATCGTGGAAATACGGCGTTGTTGGGCTAATATGTTGGATTAATTAACAATTCCGCAGAACATTGACACTTCTCAATAAGTCACACCATTAATTGCAGGTACTAAAAATAAAATCCTCAGACCTATCTATGTACGCTACACTTGAATTCCATCAAGTGTAAACAAAGAGTGGTGTCCGTCCGATTTATGTATAGCGTACGTACGAGCGTTTCCTTATCGCACTGTTTGGTCGAGAGTCGATACTTCATATGGCTCCGACACAAGGGGATGACCCTTTTCTAGCCCCTGTTTTTACTGTTTTAACGCGAAATTCATAGATTCAAGCATGACGCCATTCCAAGGATAAATTTCCTCCTGTACTACACGGCCGGCTCTTTCTTTCCCCCCTCCTTCTGTTTTCGGAACGGATCCCCGATAGCCGTTCCAAAAATACCTTAAGGACCCCTCCTTCCAACGATGGTGTGATCACACGATTGGGTTTTGCCGCATTCGAAACAGTGAGCGGCCTCAACGAAAATTTGGGTATTCGCATTCCGGGCAAAGATGCACCGGCCGGTTCGGGTCGCCGATCGAGCAAGGATCGAATATGAAGGGACCGTAAGTTTGGGATACTACGTCTTAGGAAATCCCTTTTTGAGCACGATGTAATAATAGATGCGAACCTTCGATTCATTAGTTTTGCTTTATTATACTAAACTCATGGAACGGATACAAGCGTCTGACGTTTGCGAAAGCACACTGAATAATGCGTGTGGGGAGGCGGGCAAGTGGTGCAAAAATTCCCTTGTAGCTTCACGGGTTAAGGTGACCGGCAAAACTTGTTCTTTCTTTCTTTCTTTTTTTTTTAAAAAAAAGAAAAAAAAAAAAGTCGGGGGAGAAAGAAAGAGGTCAATGAGTTTAATGTGTGTTCAGGAGAAGGCTGTGCGGCTGTGCGACAGCGTTAGGTGTCAAGAGATGGGGGTGAGGGAAGGGGGTCGAGTCCTCGGTCGGAACAGTTAATTACACTGCCAAATAAGGATTCACGACTAATTTGAATCAGATCCCCGCCGAAACCCTCATTTGCTTATCTACCACTTTCTCCCCCCGCTCTCTTTTTTGCCATCGAATTCTGTTCAAACGAGCTCTGTCAAAACATCAACCTACTCACCCATTTACCCTGATATTCACTCCTAAAATACAATGGAAGACGTTCAAATGGACGACGGTTACTCCTCAACCAGCTCTCGTAACACTGCCTCACGCCGCCCTAGTCGCGCCGTCGCGAAGCGACGTCCCTCAACAATCCATATCGACTCAAAATACAGCACTAGCAGTGACGATCTGCTCTCGCCTCGCACTCCAAAACACATTGGCAAGCGCCGGCCCTCTATTGTCGCTGTTGAGCATATCCAGGATGCCCTGCCGCGCTCCTCCTCCCGCCCGGAATACAACCGCAGCACGAGCGAGGACTTCCCTTATAAATTACGTTCTCAAAGTTCCCCGACCCAGCCTTCGTATTCGGATGCTAACTCACTCACCGCATCACCACCGGTCAAGTACCGGACTCCGTCGATCAGTAGCATCGCGTCGCTGTCGTCTAGGATGTCTGTGCAAAGCTTCGACGTGCACACGCTATACAAGATCAAGACGACGAACTCAACCAAGAAGCTCAACAGCTTCTTTGGAGAGACACCCCCTATGGATATTTGTATCAAGGAGATCGAAAGGGAAGGTTTGAAGGCCATGTTGCAGAGCAAGATACCGCTGTGCTACTTCTTGCACAGTGTGCTGGAAGAATATAGCAGTGAGAACTTGGTGAGTTTTTTTTTCTTTTGTTCTTTTTTTTTCTTTTCTTTTTTTCTTTTTCCTTTTGTTTAAAATAAGTTAGTATTCATAAATTCTTTTAAGCTTAAGCTTAGGGAGTAAAGCAACTCCATTTGCACATAGCTCCAAGCTTTTACGTATCGCCCGAAATTTTCCCTTATTGAAATCTCTGAATAATATCTAATTCTCCCTTCCTCTGCCTCTCATCAGTTCTTTTTCATTGAGGTTGAACAATACGAATCCTTCACATATGTCAATAAGATACAGCAACAGGCCACGGCGCAACACATCTACGACACGTACCTGACACACAACTCTCACTTCGAGATCAACCTCGAGGACAAGGTGCGCCGGGTCGTGACGACCGCCATCCAGAACCCTGACAGTACCACAGGCTGCTTTAACGCCGCTAAGCGCGCCGTATTTGTCCTGCTCGAGGGTTCTTTCCAGAGGTTCAGGGCCAACGGATCGTGGGATAGGATGGTGAAGGATCTTGGTATGTTTTCTTAATTCCCAAATCCTTCAGCTGGCAAAATCAATTCGCTATATTACAATTTTTCACCAAGCTAACCCTCTCTTCATATCCGCAGGCGAGCTTAGCACCCACTACGACGAAGCGACGCGCAACCTTGCGGTGAACAACCTTTTGCAGTTCATCGAGCAGCAGCATGACCTATTGTACACAAATCCGCACACTGATGCCCTTATCCCCAATGCATCGCGTCGTCGCAATGAGCTTCTCAAGTCAATGGTGCATGAATTCTGCCGCACGCTGCTTGGCGTAGAGTTCAATTACTACCAGCCAGCGGCGTCCACCTCTACCAAGCGGGCCACGCGCAGCAATCAGGCCGCCGCCGGGCTCGCCAGCCCCATGACATCAGACGGCGAAGAGTCCGAGAGCAAGAGCAGACCCGCAACCCCGAAGATGAGGGAGAGGAGCAAGAGCTTCGTGGCGAAGAAAAATAAGCAGATCGACGCTCTATTTGGGAAGAAGCCGCAAAAGGGAACAAAGGCGTGAGATGGCAAAGGTTTCAACAAATATATATATATTTTTTCCTTGGGAAAATACGGATAGGAACTTTTAATATTATTTTATATATTTATGCAACCCGGATAATGAAGGCTGTTATCTTACGGTTGGATCTCAAACGGACATTTTATCTATTTTATTTTCTGTTTCTCTCCCCCTGTAATAATATTTTCAACACTCTGGACTAGTGTTAACCAACTTCCTTTCCAAAAACTCTAAACATTCCCCCAATTCCTGTATATCCCTTTTTGTACTTTGCCTCCAAAAATACATCTTTGGTGCTATCTAGTGATGCGAAATGCCCGAAATTGTTTTTATTGTTTGCTTTTTAACCTAAACGCTTGATCATGAAGCCGGTATTTGAAGTATTAGAGTGGTTTTTATCGATAGCATTTGAACGGGCTTATAAAAAAAAAAAAAAAATCGGTTCGCTAATTTCTTATTTTGATTTCCCAAATTATGTGTGAGAAGAAAGTTATGTCCCAGTGATTCTATATGTATGGGCGGTTAGATGTCAAGGGCTTCTTCCTTCATATATATTCGTGGCGACGTCATCGCTTGAATACTGGAATGTCAACAAAATGGAAAACCCAGTCCCAGGGCTTTCCTCGCCACCGTCCTTTTTCTCTTTTCACATTGCAATCATGCTCCAAAAAAAACCACCCACAAAGAAGTTTCAAATCGGCATGCCAAAGAAAAAGCCTATTCTGGATGATCAGGGCCAGGAAAAGTACAAACCCCCTACCCTTCATGACGATGAATCGCCACTGGCGCGTCTGGACGCCGACGACGATGACGACCCACCACCCGGCCCGCCAAAACGCAAACTCGTGACGCTCGACTACGGCAACGACAACGAACCGAGCACCACCAAGAAGCGTGAAACCATCGGTTTTGGCTCTGCCCTCCCTGTGGACGACGAGCTCGTTGGGGATCTGGACGACGAACGCGACCTCGTTGTACGGACAGCTACGGGGATGCGTGGGTTCGTGCCCGCCGGATACGCGCCAGTGAAGGCAGAGGAAAAGAACCTCGCGATGGAACGGGCAGTGGTAGCCATGGAAGAAGGCGAAAAAGAGGAGGAGGAGGAGGATCCGCTGGAGGCGTTTATGGCGGGGGTGAATGATCAAGTGAAGAATGAAAAGAAGGCAGAGAAGGAGAAGGTAAGAACGGTAAATAAGTCTGATTGAACAGAGAATGTGTTTTCGAGTGCAGGCTTAACGTGATGTATTTCGTGTCATTCAGGTGCGGAGAGACGACCTGGAAGAGGAAGACAATATTGAGAGCTACATCAGCCACATGAAGAAGAAAGGCATTACAGTAGGCAAAGGCGATCGACCACCACCAGAGGAAGGCGATGAGGTATTTGAACTTGAGTCTCATTTCGGTTTATTTATTGGAATGGATCTCCTTCCTACACCCTCACGCCAAACAATCCTTCCAATCCAGAATGTCAACTCCGATGACGAAGTTTATGCGACTGCCGCTGCCATCGACGCCGCTCTCGACTATGACTCGGACGACACCTCCTCTGGCGCCGCCCACGTTAAGAAGGATATCGACCCACTCGCCCGCGTCGACCATTCCACTATCAACTACTGCGAGATCAACAAGTGCTTTTACGAGGAACACCCCGATGTTGCGGCCATGACCCCCGCGCAGGTGAACTCTATCCGTCGCTCCCTTGAACTGCGCGTCTCCGGCGCTGCTGTCGCCAAGCCGTGCATCTCATTTGCGCACTTTGGATTCGATGAGCAGCTCGTGGACGTGATTGTCCGCGCGGGATACACAGAGCCCACGGCGATACAGAAGCAAGCAATCCCATGTGCGCTTGAAGGGAGGGACGTAATTGGCATTGCCAAGACGGGATCGGGAAAGACGGCAGCATTCCTTTTGCCCATGCTCGTGCACATCATGGACCAGGAGGAGCTCGAGCGGAACGAGGGGCCTATTGGGATGGTTCTTGCGCCGACCAGGGAACTCGCCCAGCAGATTTACACAGAGGCCAAAAAATTTGCGAAGGCATACGGGCTCAAGTGCGTAATCATATTCTTACATTTTTCCTCCCTCGCAGGTGAGAGTCTAATCATCTATACTCTCACCATCCCTTCCGCGTCTCCAGGGTCGCGGCCGTTTACGGTGGTGCCTCCAAGATGGACCAATTCAAAGAACTGCGCGGTATTGGCCCAGAGATTCTTGTAGGCACTCCTGGTCGCCTGATTGATATGATCAAGATGAAGGCTACCAACCTCCGCCGTGTGTCCTACCTGGTGTTGGACGAGGCCGATCGCATGTTCGACCTCGGATTTGAGCCACAGGTCAGAAGCATTTGCGAAAACATCAGACCAGATCGGCAGAGTGGGTTTTTATTTTATTTTGTTTTTATGGCAGTGTGAGAAAGATCCACTTGAGTGGCGAAAATCTCGACTAAGTGTTAAGAAATGATACATTTAGTCACTTTTCATCTCTCGTTTCCTCATTTTTTTTATTGCTCTACTCCACCACAGCCTTGCTCTTTAGTGCGACCTTCGCCAAGAAGGTGGAGCACCTGGCGCGCGAGCAGACCAACGATCCCTTGCGCATTACAATTGGGTCCCTCGGGCAGGCGAACGAGGACGTGGCGCAGACAGCTATCGTCGTCGAGGATGATTCATTCAAGTGGAGTTGGGTCGTGGCCCGGTTGGAGGGATTCTGCGCAGGTGGGTGCTTTATTTATTGGCGGCGAGTGGGGGGGTGCACGGAGGAAGGGTAAGGACTTATTCGGGGGACGGCGGTTGGATTCTTACATGCGTTTTGGGATTTTCTCATGTGGATGCCGTGATCAATGCTGACGCGCAGCTGGCAGCGTGCTTATCTTCGTGTCGCGCAAGGGCGGCGTGGACGAGCTCGCGGAAAACCTTCAAAAGGCCGGGTTTGAGTGTAGGTGCCCTTTTATGTTTTACGTTATCTTTATATGCATTTTGCAAAGTAACCCAAATGGCTAATGAGGCTCGGATTGTTACACAGGCGGTGCCTTGCACGGCGATATGATGCAGGCAGAGCGCGAGAAAGTTATCCGTGACTACAAGGTCAACAAATTCCCCATCCTAGTGGCCACAGACGTGGCTGGTAAGACCTTTTTTGTTTTCAACTATCTTGTTTTATTTAAGCTGTATTTCTCCTGTTCATCATGCCACCTATCAATACCCCACCAGCCCGCGGCTTGGACATCAAGTCTGTTCGCACAGTCCTCAATTACGATGTGGCGCGCGACATCGACTCACATACACATCGTGTCGGCCGCACGGGCCGTGCGGGGGAGAAGGGCGCGGCGTACACGCTTATCACGCGCAAAGAGGACCGGTTTGCGGGGGAGTTTGTGCGCAATCTCGAACAGTCAGGACAGCCCGTGCCGCAGGAGCTCATAGAACTTGCGCTACAAAATCCCAGGTTTCGCAAGCAGAGACAGGGGTTCGGAGGCGGGGGGAGGGGAAGGGGAGGCGGCGGGAGGGGCAGGGGAAGGGGGCGCGGAGGAGTGGGTAGAGGGGGCGGGGCTAATTCGGTACCGCTTGGCGGGGGGGGTGGGGGAGGGTTTGGCCATGATCGGTCAGGAATTGGGGCGCGGTCGGAGGGAGGTTACGTGCCGCAACAGCAGCAGCAAGCGAGAGGGCTTGGGCTGGGGATGCCCGGATTCGCGAGGGCAGCGACGGTAGAGGCAGGAGCTGGGGGTTTGAGGTCCGTGAATGTGGTTCAGGGAAGAGGGAGAGGATTCGGGATGGCGTTCCAGAGAGCGGGAACAGCAGAAGCAGGTGCGAGTGGGTTGAACTCTGTGAGCAGAGCGCAGGGTGGAGGGGAGGCGGGGGGGCAGGCACAACAACAGGGGGGAGCGGGGGGGAGGAGGAATAGGTGGGATGCGCAGTCATAAGTTTTAGGATGAGAGAAGGCTACTGGTAGGAGATTTAGTCATTGCATTTTTTATTTTTTTTTTTTATTTTATTCTTTGGAGGGAGGGAGGGTCTATGTGATGGTGAATATGCTTGTGGAATGGCGAGTTCCTCTTTGTCTTTAATGTGTACCTTTGCATAAAATGTAATATGTTATAACGTCTCTGAGGCCTGGTGCCCGGCACGCCCGAGGGGCTGCAAAATTATACCCGACCGCTGGAATCTCAATCTACTGAACGTCCCGGGATGACCGACGTTTGAAGGACATTTTCCCTGGCCGTAACGTCGTTATCCAAAGGGACGCCGGCATTTATGGAGGAGCATAAGACTAGGAACGAGGTAGCCCAGGCAGTGATGGATGAGTTTGTGGGCTAATGGGACTCGAGCATAACTGGACGATGCCTAAGTCCTTGTTGCACGTGGTTGGAAGCTGAGCGGAACGGCGTGGAATATTGGGGAGGAGGCTGAAGGAGGTAGGTTACATTAATATATTGCTGAGTTTGTAATGTTTTGTGCGTGTTCGCGTAGGAGAGTTGGCGGAAATGCGGATTGACCATCAATCGGCAACCCGTAATTTCTGCCAATGAATGGTCCTCGTCTCTACATAATCTTACACGTCTCTCATATCACGTGATTATACAGAAGGAGGATATCATGTCGTGTTTACGTATATCAAGCTTGACCACGTCGCTGTTGGGGAACGTGCTGCCTGGCAAGAATACCGTCCCAAATCGTGTTGCTGTGTGTTATATAAAAACTGCCCAATAATACAAACCTAGATGGTTAATTTTGTAGTCCAAAAATAAAGTAAATATCTCTATTGACGACCGAAAGTATGAAGCGCATGAAATGGATTACTTGTGATTGCAACATATTTATTAGAGAATTAGGGCGATGCCATATGCTATTGATAAATTACTTGTAATTAATTACACTATTTTCTACGACAGACTTTCTATTGAATTATCTAGAACAACTCAGGCAGAATCGAGGTTCCCTCGATCACCACAGCCTCCAACTCTTCAGGGTTGAGGCCAAGGGCCGTGAGAATGGACGGGGCGATCTGTGCAGTCTGGACGGGAACAGACACCTTTTTGGCATGGAAGCGCGGGTTGTGGGCGACAAGGAGAACGTGGAGGTCGTCCTCGTTGAAGCCACCATGCTCGGCGATCTTGGTCTTGGAGCTGGTGAAAATGACGCCAGGGACGGTTTGAATGACCACGTCGGGCACGCGCGGGTCCGTGGCCGGGTCTCCAGACCCGGCAATGGCCACACCGACACCCTCCCAGAGGTCGAGCAGACCTATAGTACTGGCATTGCCGTACAGGCTGGCGGCGGCGGCTACGCTGTCGCCACGGTTTTGGAGCCAGATAAGGCCAGCATGTTGATAAATTGATCTATCGAAAGGCTGTTGAAGGAAAAGAATTGGTAAAGTGGCAGATGCGTTTTATAGACAGAGCGTTGGGCACAGCCGACGAGCGGAGAACGATACTTTTGCCAATTAAGGAAGGCCGAACATGACTTGCTTTTTTTTTTTTTTTTCATTGATTTGACCTCGGAGAATGTATATACTGACGCCTGAACTAATTAACTAATCTCATGGATGTAAAACACGACTGTGTAATACCATCAAGAAAGATAGCAAATATCTTTTCGCCAAATTTGCTCGAAAGAGTCATATCCGTTGTTTTGGAACTACTCCCGATCCTCAGGGTATGGCATAGATGACAGGCATTTCCAGACGAAACATTTTCGCTTTCACCAACACGCATCTCTTTTGTGCGTTCCCATTCGCTCATAGAATAATTTGCTTGGTAGTGGTGGTGGTGGAGACGTGCCTTTTGCCGCCAAATTTGGAAATAGAAAAATCGGTGCAACATGCCTTCCCCAAAACCAGGTTTCTCATCGCACTGGTACTTCCGACATCCAGACCCGTCATAAGCCAATCTGGAAATATTCCCAAAGTACAAATTTTAATGTTGCACAGACTTCAAATGCGAGAAAACGGTGTCAGATTCATCAAACAAAGATCTCATGCAGACTAGTCCGACAGCTGTACCCATTTCGAAAAAAAAAAAAAAAAAAAAAAAAAAAAAAACAAAAAACAAAAAAGCCAGAAATAGAGTGGAAACTCTCTTGCCCTTAAGACTCTACCGTCTTGGAATTTTAGCTCGCCGGCGACATGTAAATGGGATCCTCTCAAAAGAGAAGCGGAAAGTATCCAATTTGAGGTTAAAATATTATTTACTTGATTTATGTCTGTCATCCATGAACTCAATCTTGACATACCATCGGAACTTTAAAGACCCAAGTCCGCGATTTACTCTAAGCGTTTATATCTGAAATATGTATACAACGATGCCTGGAGTGCTTACAGCATTTCGTTCACAAAGTTTTCCCATCCAGGATTAGCTTCAACAAAAGTTAACGTGTGCACGTGGACTTGGGATGAGCTCTCTTTGGCATGTAACACACATTGGAATAATTGTGCTAGAAATGTGTCGTCCAGGCCAATTTAGCAAGTGGATGTTAAGTTTCCGTTTAGTAGGTGAGCTGATAACCAGTTTGTTAAGTAGCTCTTGAGTTGACTAACAAGTAAGTTTAACTTCAGTATATTAACACAATTGAGTTGAATACAAGAGCGATATCAATATCAACTTCAGTAAAATATTATAGCTAAGTATATTATAAACAAACAATAACTACTGTATGAGGAGAATAATATTGTTCATTAATACTGCAAAACGCGACCGTAACCATAAAACGCGCAACCATGAATGCGACCATGAAACGCAACGCCAAAACGCAACTATGAAATACGACCGTGAAATGCGATTATGAAAGGAACTATTGTTCATTAACATCTATGACCATGAAAAACAACTGAGAGACAAGGCAAAATAGCCAAAGTTTCAATTAATTATGCGAGACAATTCATCATTTGTCTCAAGCGAGAATGGCTCCTCGATCTAGGAACACTGGCATTCGAATTCACAAGAGCAATCCATGCGTGAGTTTGTCAGTTTTGTTGTATACATCACGAAACTGAAACCGAAAATTGTGATCCTTCACAAGGAATAAGTAATGAGAGATGTGGAGGACACAGAGGCACTACTGGTATCAAATGTAAAACTGCAAAGAATGGACAGAATGGAACCACTCACACGCAGAACCGCTGATTGACCGTGCGCGTATTCTGTAAGCGTTCGTGAGTGCATATTCTGTAAGTGTGTTCTGCGAGCATGTGTTCTATATATCCGTGAGTATCTGAGCGTGCGTGTTCTGTATATCCAAACCAGCTGTATCCCAGCCCTATCTTTAAAGTGCCTGCTGATCTCCATGCACTATCCAGCCCTATTTTTTGAGTGCCTGCCGAGTTTTCTTGCACTCCAGCTGCATCTTTAGAGTGCCCGACTTATTACCTCCCAGCATTAGCTAGCCCTATCTTTAAAGTGCCTGCTGACCACGCACTGCGGGCAGTGGGTTCTCTTTAGGAACGGACTCGGAGTTGAGGGGCAGATGCGAAGGGCTCAGCAGTTTTAGCGGGAGTAGGGAGTGAGTAGGCTGTATCAACTAGTGTAGCCGTTATCGTTGACTCGGGCATAGTCATATTTGCTTTTTTTTTTAAAAAAAAATAATAATAATAATAATAAAATAGCTGAAAGCTTAAGGGCAGCCACCTGTGATCGTCTTATCATTTGTAAATCCCGATTTAATAATTAATTAACTACATGGCCGCTCGACCGTCGTTCTGTTCTATCATTTTGATATTACCTATTTGATTATATTAATTTTGTCACGACCACGACGACCACGACCACGAGGAGATATATCAATGGCTCAGAGAGTGGAGCTCGGAATGGCAGTGAATAACTTTATAGAAAGAGAAGTGATGGTGTGTAAATGCGAAATTACGGTTAAGTTTTTTTTTTTATCCGTTTTCCACAGAGGCCTCATTCTCGTTGATGGTAACCGGATTGCTCATTGTAAGCGAAAGGTGACATAGTTAATTAATTAATAATAATAAATAATAAGAAACACCTTTTTTCTTCTTCTTTGGCGTCGCACGAGTAAGCCGATGAGGAATGGGGAGGAAGGGCCATCGTGCCACATTTTATCATGGGACCACCATTCCGCTTGAGAGCAGTAATCGAAACAATTCCTGACATTCAGCTTAAGAATGCCGTTGACCTTGAGCTGACGCACTTTCTCTTTGTAAGACGCTGAATGGAAGAAATGCTCGATCTCATTATCATTATTTTCATTGTTTTAGACTCACAGCACGCCCAATGTTGAGAATAAAGGGCCGATTAAAAGGAAAGCCAAGAAAGGCACTCCAACAAAGCACGGAGTGAATATTACAATCGTCGATCAATGGCACGGAGCTCTAAAGGGGAGACGGAAAGAAGGCAAAAGTTCAGTGTGTATGGAATCTGAAGACAAAGGAGATGAATAATAGTAATAATAAAGATTCTTCGTTTCATAATAGGCTATCCCAAATGGGACCGCAACAAAATGCAATTCACCCAAAAAAATAAATAAAAAAGACTTGAATCACTTATAATAATTATAAAGTAATTAAAATCTCTTTCTTCTCAACTCATATTTCCATCATCTTGCGTAAGCTTTTTACTTTATTGTGGCTAATTCAAGTATATTACCCAGTCTACATGACCAATATTGCATCCTTTCCAACTTGCAGTGTAGATCATGATTGTTACCTTACTTTGCGTTCACCGACAAGGCGCTGCCCGCATCTTCTGGACTTTGGTTATCGCCGGTTATTTTACGTATACAGTTATGCCGACATGTCACGGGTTCCCCATTGTCGCCGCCCCCGGTGAAAATACGGGATCAGATGTAGTCGAGCTAGCCAAACGTCAATTTTCCACGATTTCACCTTCCTCCACTGGATTTTTCAAAGCTCTTTCTACGGAAACTCTCCAACCTTCGTCCACAGCGTCTACCCGACTATTCTCCATAGGAACTTTGACATCGCCGTCTCAATCGACGGGTTCTAACCAAATAGATTTATCGACGGCAAATAGCCTCGATCTTGATCCTTCAGGCAAATATCTATCGCAAGATGGACCCTGGAGTATATCAATTACTCGTGATATCTGGGGTACCATTGCAATTATTCTAGGCCTGTTTCTTCTGTTAAAGGGCCACAAAGTTGGTGGAATCACGATCTTGCTCAGTGGGTTTGTCGTGTTAGGTAAGTCTCATCTCAGCACTCCACTCCTATTTTCTTAGGCAAGACACATAAAAAAATTACTGGCCTTTTTTTTTTTTTTTTTTTTTTTTTTTTTTTTTTTTTTTTTGAAATTAATTAATTACAATCTCCAGCACTTATAACATATATTGCTTTGGCCAACTCCGAACCACCGGAGGGGTTTACCATCGTATCGGATCAAGTACTGTACTTGTTCACACCATTCTGCGTCGGTCTATGCGCTTTCGTTTTATTTTGGGCTTGGTTTACGCTTGGCAAGGCTCTTGTCGGAGGTAAGTCACTGTGGCATTGTATGCTAGAAGAATAAACAGTATATATCTCGTATCATATTGCAAGTCAGTATCGTTCGCAGAATTCAATTCTGAATTTACGGAAAATACTATTTCAGGACTTGGATTTTTCTTTTTCATCATATGGCTGTGCTCTTGGACTCCAAATCATCTTTTCAGGGTCAGTATCTAATTAATTTATGCCTTGTTTTCTTGTTCATTTTTTTTTCTTATTCGTGTTTTCGCTCCTTGTCACATAGTTATTAATTACTTAAACCTTATCACCTGCTTTTAATCAATGCTGACCCTGTGATCCACACACAGCCCATGGAGATCTACGCCTTGCTGGTTATCGTCCCCATTATGGCGAGCCTGTTAACGGCGTCGCTTCAATTCGCCATGATCATCTTCTCCACGGCATTTACGGGCTCTTATCTGATTGTTTTTGGCTGCAACCTCTTGGCTAATGCCCAATTCCAGTACGCCCTCATATCGATCCTCAACCACAATAGCGCCAGGAGCTGGAAGGTGGACGTCAATGTGTATATCAGCCAAGCTATGGTTTTGCTAGGGTTCCTTATGTCCGTGGCGTGGCAGCAGAAGCATAACAAGGGAGATATATTTGCATTGACTGTACGTATAAAGTTTTGCTTTGAATGGAGTTACAATGACTAGGTTGAAACCTCATTTCCTGTTTTTCGTTCCCTCCTCACTATTAACAGTATGAACTGGCAGCCCCACTTCCTTCCACGTAGAAGGAATAGTAAAAATTACTTCCAACGGACTATTTAGGCTTTAATGAATAATGAATATGCTAATATGTTAAATTGTACTGTACCTGGACATTCGCATTTTATCCGTTAATAACTCTTATAACAGCGTGCATTTCTACCATTAATATACAAATTAAATGAATCAATTGAACACTAGACCAACAGAGGAAACATGAGCATGTCTCACTCTGGTATTGGATCTCTAAACGACGGTTGGGAAGGATTAGCAAGATTTAGTTATGTTTACACCCATGCATCTGGTATTGTCAGCTGCAGTGTCTCTTCTCCACTCATATTATTCTGGTGACATGTGATCCTCTAACTTTGATCGCTTACTCTCTCAACCCAGGCCATCTAGGATATCTAGGATGACGTTAATGTGTCTCTTTCTGTGGTGTTACGGTTCACGAATCGATTTATTTATGTTCTGTTCGAGCACCAGCTTAGTCCTTAACGAGTCAATGAAGCACATTGTTTGTTTGGAATTACGGAAGATTGAAAGCAAGAATAGAACCCAAGAATGGAACCCAAGAATAATTAACTACGAAATACACGCTATACTGTGAATAGATATGAACATGCTCAGCACTCGTAAGAATCGAATGACCGCGTGTTCGACCTTTTTCCAAAGTATTGGGGGCTAAAATTATTTTGCATAATAAGAGTTCACAAACGGAGAACGTTCCTCGGAATCAACCCGGTGTTTCGTTCCTCTTTGTTTGTCAGATCGACGGGCTTCACGCGTAGCACAGCCAACTAGAATCATTTCCCCATTACCACGAGGGTGCATCACCTTTTTTTTTTTTTTTTCCTCCGTCTTCCCATTACAAACTTGTGAGCACATGGTCTATTTTCTTGTAATCGAGAGAACCAATAAAACTCGGAATCCTTTGTTAGTGGTGTATACTATATACAAAAAAAAGCCATCAACATTATACCACGAGTTTTATTATACATGGGCACCTACGTTTCGCGAAAAAAAAAAAAAAAAAAAAAAAAAGATTTTTCCATCACACGTTCTGATTAGTAAGTCCGTTGGATTCAAATTGAAAAAAACGTGTATATTTAAATCATTTTTAAACTTGCGATTACATGGTAAACTCTTTAGATTTTCTCACGTAGTAAGAAATAAAAATGAAAAAAAACAAAACAAAGACGGAAAGATTGTCAAATAATCAAATAAAATAAATGTGGGGGATCAAACTTACCAAGAACGTTAGAGCATATGCTTTGACAAAGAAAAGAAGTACCCAAAAAGGATGGGGAAAGGGGTCCGAGCGAGCAGAGAGAAACATTGCATGTGACGAAAAGGAAATACTATTACATTATTCACGATGATCATACATATGGCCTTCAAGTCCCCCCAAGCGGGTTGACAGTCGATAATTGTTTATGCTGGGGCGTCCGTGTCACCGAAAATAAGGAGGCTTTGAAAAAACGCCAGTCACTCGTCCATTTTCAGACTCCACTCACTTTTTGCTCCGCTCCCCCCGCTTTCCGTCGTATTGAATCTCTCTGAATGCCATAGTATTCCGCTACCACCTGCTTTCAACATTTGCCATACTCGCTCGTTGTTGATTTTCTTGAATAAGAATGTTTCCCGTCAACTCGGCTGGCTCAAAGCCACCACCCCCGCAAGCCATGCCACCCCCTGGTGGTCAGCTTGCGGCAAAGACGTCAAATAATACAGCTCTGCGAAAAAAGCGGAAAGAAGTGAAACCACCACAGCCCGTGAGTAAAAACGAAAAAAACGAAAAACACTGTTCTAAGCGGCGACAACTTCATGATTCTCCACCATAAATCAAAGCATCATGATTCTCACCACTCTATGACTATCCCATTTCTTTCAACAGCTCGAGCTCGAACGCGTCCTCGGTCTCACAACCTTCTGTAGCAACATGCTCGCCACGAGTTCCAAACATGATCTGATTGCCTACGCGGCAGGTTCCGTCGTGGTTCTCTATAATCACAAGAAAAACAAGCAGATTGGCTTCCTCTATCCTCCCTCCAACGCGTCGACAGTTGCTGGCGACGGCAGCATCCCGACATGGACACAACATCATTCTACCATGGGCTTGCTTATCAATCCGATGAATGGCCTCGTGGATGGTGTCACGCCGACTGTTCCAGACAACAAGGGTCGTACATCGACTGGATACAAGGCTAAACCGATTTCGTGTCTCGCGTTCTCTCCGGATGGGGCGTACCTGGCTGTTGGCGAGGTATTTTTTTGCAAATTATTTGAATTTTTTCGCGTCATTCATAAAATCTTGGGTTTCTCGGTGCCTTTTTCGCACGCGACCTGCGCCAAAAATCAAAGTGATCATCAGATCAATTTCTGATTCTGATCTCCGAAAAAAAAAAACAAAAACAAAAAACAAAACACTAGGCTGGCCATCAACCACGAATATTGGTTTGGGATGTGGAAGAGAAAATGCTAGTAAATGAGTTTCAAGGTCATAAATTTGGTGTTCAAGCCCTCCTCTTTTCTCCTAACATGAAGTATATCGTCTCGTTGGGCTTCCAGGTAGGGGCTTGGCTGAAGATGTCAAATGTATAAAGCAAAATCATCTATCGACCGAAAATTGATAGTTCATACCCACACATTTTCTTTTCGATATTAAAAAAAAAAAAAAAAAAAAAAAAAAAAAAAAAAAAATTCAAACAGCATGACGGCTATCTTAACGTCTGGAATTGGAAAAAGGGTGATAAACTTGCCTGCAACAGAGTAACCAACAAAGTCAACGCTTTGTCCTTCTCTAAGGATGGTACCTATTTAGTTACCGCTGGGTTGAGGCATATCAAATTTTGGTACTTTGATTCGCGAGGACGATTGCCAAAGCGGGTGCGTTTACTATTCTGTATGATGGTCGTTGGGATTTGCCTTCACAACATGCATTTGCATCATGTATGCGCAGTGTATGTTTTCTAACACTCTTTTTCGAACCGCATCGACCTATAATTACGCATATATACTCCAGCCAAATCTCTCTCCCAACGAGACTCAAGTTCTAGATGGCCGTTCTGGCATCTTGGCCGACCTGCGTGACAGCAATTTCGTGGATGTTGCATGTGATAGGCGTACGGATCAAACATACTATGTGACGGAGAAAGGGCTATTATGCTTGTTCAACGAAAATAGGGTTATGGATAAATGGCTGAATCTACAGGTATTTAGCAAAGCTGCCCATATGTCGGCAGCTTTATTCTTGGTTTAGTCATTGCTGTTTGTAAAGGAAACTATGAGAGGTAGGATATATTCATATTAAAGATACAATTGATACTATTACTGTAATAGGTCAAAGGTGCCTACTCTATCGATGTCACCGAGGACCATGTCATATGCGCATGTACAGATGGCATTGTTCGGTATGCTCTATTATACAACAATATATTTCCTCTTTACCACTCAACGTACACACTAATCAATTAACTTCTTGGCGGCCATAGTGTTTTCGAGCCGACGACACTCAAGTACCAGGGCACACTTCCCAAGCCGCATCCTCTAGGCATAGACATTACTACCTTCGCCATCGGTCAGAATGTCCACCCGCCACCCGACGCTTTGTATCCAGACACGGTAGCTCTCAAGTATGATGGCGATACGGGCAAGCTGACATGCGTTTATAGCGATCGCAGTCTGTTTGTGTGGGACATTAAGGACACGAAGAAGATTGGAAAATACAGGAGTTTTATTTCCCATAGCGATTGTGTGTGGGGAGTTGAGGTGAGTAACAATCTTTTTAATGGGTTGGTCTGCTAGTGTTAATGCTGGTAGTAGGGCCATCCCCAAAGCATTGCTTCTGAAACGGTCTCTTTTCCGCATCAACCACCTAGCCGGTTCCCTGTAGCGCAGATTCCACCGTATCACGTTCGTCTACCTCACCGGTTTTCAACCGCTCCGCAAATACCCCTCCCCTTCCTAATCATGGCCTCCCGGCCCACACTTTCGCCACCTACTCCGGCGACGGCACAGTCCGTTTCTGGAACTTTGACGCTATCGCTACTCAACCTTCCTCTTCTACCGCCTCGACGACTTCTGGCAGTGTGACCCCGGCGCCTAGCTCACCCATAAAGTCGCCAACATTCAGACGCAATATCTATTGTCGCGAGCTTGTCAAAATGTTGTACGTCGACCCCGAATGCGAAGAGAGCGTGCAAGGGAAGAAAGAGCTTGGTAAGTTTGATTTATTATAATGTTTAGCCACGTGCGAATGCGAAATTCGCTTACCCAAAATTCATTTTAAATTGTCATTTTGATATTTGTATGCTTTAGACTCGGATGAACCGGGCGGTACCGTGAGTACATTGAGCTCCGAGTTTGGGATTCGCGCGCTTAAAATGAGTCCGGATACGAAATTGATGGCGACGGGCGATCGACGAGGAAATCTCAGGTGAGTGGATCGAATACGAAAGCATTTGATAGCAGTAACTAATAGTTTTGAATATAATATTTAACCCGAGTTTCATGTTTAACGTGATTGTTGTATGGAATATTGAAGGATACATGACATGGAAACATGGGAGCAGGTCACATTCCAGGAAGCCCACGACTCCGAAATTTTAACCATCGATTTCACAGATCCAAGGAAAAAAGGTATGAACAATTTTTTAAGCAGATGCCATTTAATGTAAGATTTCTCACATGTTATTACTGTTTTCTCACATAGATATCCCCTACCTCATTGCAACGGCCAGTCGCGATCGGCTCTTACACGTATTCGACATTCGTCACAATTTCCAGCTAATTCAGACGCTTGACGATCACTCCTCTTCCATCACCGCCGTGAAGTTTACTGGTAACGGCACGGGGCTAGTAAGCTCCTCTGCTGATAAGAGCGTGATTTTCCGGAGCCGAGAGCAGGTATGCAAAGAGGATAAAGCTTTTTTCATTTTCATCGAGTTTTTTCTATTGGGAAGAGAGAATTTAAGAATTGTTGCTCATTCGGTGTCATCACGGGCTCCCAATGCTAACTAAAACTGTATACACGCAGGATGCCAACGAGGTCTCCTACTTCGTGACTTACCACAACTACAGCGGTCGCGCCACCGTGTTTGATATGGACATTGATGTCAATAACCGTTATGTGGCCACAGTGGGCGAACGGCGTCTCAACATCTTCAACATTGAATCTGGCAAGCCTTTCCGCTCCTACAAGCCTGAGACAGCCGAAGAGTTGGCTAACGGTGCTTCCTCTGAAAACGCTGGTGGTTCGCTGATCAAGATTAGCCTGGATCCAATTTCGGGCACGTTTGCTACAACCACAGGATCTGACAAGGCTGTCCGTTTATTCGATCTCACCATGGGTACTTGCATTAGCAAGATCGTTGCCCACTCAGAGCTTGTAACGTGCGTGAAGTTTATAGAGACGAGCGACACGGAGATGCGTGTGGTCAGCACTTGCTCTGACGGGACGATATTCATTTGGCGGATATCGGACGAGATTCGTAACAAGATGATCGGAAGAGCCAACGAAAGGATATCGAGAGCTAGGGTGGCAGCCGCGCTGAATGTCCCGCTGGGAGCCAAGTCGTTAGATCCGATGAGCCCGCTGTTCGACACGCCGCTGGATGGGTTGTTTGGATCCGACAAGTCCAGCTCCCTTGTTCCCTCATCATCAATTGATCCATCGGTTTCGAACCGGCCTCGCAGGTCGTCGAACTCGAGTCTCAAGGGACTCACGCCGGCGCATACTGTATCGTCCAGTTTGAGCACTGAAAGGACTAGAGCTATCTCTCTAATCTCAAGTGGGGAAACCAAGTACGAGGATGTTTACAAGAAACTCGCTGCTCGCCGACCAAGAGCGGGATCGATGGGTGTGAGCACAAGCACGATGCCGACCTCATCACCTCGCAGCCCGATTCGGTTCCTTGGCCCTCCCCTTCCCGAGATTGCGCCGTCACCGTCTAGCTCGACCCCCACAGCGTTAAAATCTCCCACGAGCCCCGCAAAAACTAAATTCCCAGCACTTCCCACCTGGACTAAGTTGAAATCGAAGATTAGTCCCTCTACGGTCACCACCGGTCTCGGAAAGTCACCAACACTAGTGGGACCTACCCTCCCGACACGGCGACTATCCGGAAAAACCGCAGATAGCACGGCAACCACTCCTCCGTCCAGTAAGAACGCGACCGCCAATGGCACGGGAGCGAATGGCAATGCCAACGGCGTCAACACTTCACATGCCCACCGCGTCGATCGTCTCCACAACGGGATCCCGGCCAAAGCTGACAAGCAGTACACCGTACCACCCCCTATGCCTCGCCGCGCGACCTCTCCATTCAAGCCAGTGGCCAAGATGGGCCTCGCAGGACGCAGTGTGAAGAAGGAGGGCTCGAAAGAGTCACTACGGAACCAGGCGCACACCCAGGCCTCACACCGCCGGACCAAAAGTGGAATCGCTGAGATTAAGGGGAGCTTGGCGACCGGCTCGAGCAGCATGCCGGATCTATCCAACGTACCGCCAGAGCAAGCGAGGGTGATTACAACACCGAGTCGGATAGTGGTCACACCTTCAGACGAAGACGATGAAGAGGATGAAGAGGACGAGCTGCGATCGAACCGGATCGATGCCTTGGAGGAAATGGATGAAGAGGCGGAGGCGGACCCGGCAGAAATGATCTTCCTCGACCCGACAGAAACGGAGGCGGATTTAGAAGTGGAGAAATATGGCACTCACCTTCTCGATGAGACACGGAGAAACAGCACCGATAGAGTATCTCGCAATAGCCTCGACAGCCTTCGCGATGGGCGCGAGACACCCATCGCGGATGACAACAGCAACTTGACTGTCCCAAACAGCGAGGACGATGATTCCATGACCGACGACGAAGAGATATATACCCAAGTGCTTGAAGCTTACATGCGATGCCAGCGACCGCCGCCCTCCGAGTCGTCACGAAATTTCAAGCGGCAAAGCGTCGCGGTTGGCGGCGGGGTCGGTGGGATCAGTGATATCATGGCCACGGCTCTGCACCCGTCCGTATCTATGGATATGGAGAATGACGATATAAGAAAGGTGAGGAAGAGGCAGAGTTTCAGCGCAAAGTTCCTTTCCACGCTGGACATGACAAGTTTGCCGAAAGACGAACCGCCGAAAGAGGAACCGCCGAAAGAGGAAACGTCGAAAGAGGAACCGCCGAAAGAGAAAGCTGCTGGTGTTATAGAGGAAGTTGGGAGGGCCGCGAACGGCGCGATTGACGAAATAAGCAAGGCCGACAAGAAGCCAACAGATAACTTTGAGAACTTGAAGGCAGGAGGCGACACGACCACTGGGGTAGATGAAGCTGTCAAGGAACCGACTGCAGAATTGGAGGCTGGAAAGGTGGTAGCTGATGCAATTATTGGGACGGACGAATCTACCAAGGAAACAAAGGAAAAACTGGATGTTAAGGTTGTTGCCGCCGAACTGATTGCATCTGAGATAACTATTGTGACAAGTGAGACCGCCAAGGAATCGGAAGAGAGATCGGAGGGGGAGAGTGCTGCAAGTGACGTAGCCGCTCTTGCGGGTGAGGTTGTCAAAGGACTTGATGCGGAGCCGGTGACGGAGACGGCTGCAACGCCATTGGAGACCAAAGAGCCTAAAGTAGTTTATGCTAACGAAGAAGATGTCGTTGCTGAAGAGGAAATAGTAAAACCGTCCGTTGACATAACCGAAAGCGTGAAAATTACCAAAGAACTTGATGCGGGGCCAGTGGCGGAGCCAATGTCAGTGGAGAGCAAGGAGCCTGAAGTGGCTTATACTAACGACGACGATGCCGTTGCTCAAAATGAGATAGTTAGACCGTCCATGGACATAACCGAAGGCACGAAAGTTATCAAAGAGCTTGATACGGAGCCGGTGACGGAAGCGGTCGCGATACCAGTGAAGAGTAAGGTGTCTGAAATGGCTTGTATCAACGAGGAAGAGGCCGCTCAAGAGAAGGTGGTTGAACGGTCCGTTGAATTTGACACCATAATCGAGAGCGCGATAGGCACCGAAGAGCTTGATACAGAGCCAGTGACGGAGGCGGCCGCAATGTCAGTGGAGAGCAAGGTGTCTGAAATGGCTTGTGTCAATAGAGAAGAAGTCGTTGCTCACGATGAGACAGTTGAATTATCCGTTGAATTTGATACCATAGCCGAAAACGCAGTAGTCATCAAAGAGCTTGATACCGAGCCAGTGGCGGAGGGGGCTGTAATACCAGTGGACACCAAGCCTGAGGTGGCCTGTACTAATGAAGAAAATGCCGTTGCTCAAGAGGAGGTAATTAAGCTGTTCATTGAATTTGATACTACAACCGAGAGCGCGAAAGAGGACTTTGACGTTGCTGGGAAAGAATCTATGGAGAATCCCATCGTGTTGGATCACGATTACCCATACAACAAAGGAACTTTGAACGGCTCTGCAGAAGTGTTGCGCGAAGAGCTGAATCCATCCGCAGTCCTAAACTCCAATCCGATCGAACTCGAAACTGCAAGCCATGACCAACCTGCATCATCGGCTGAATCTGTACATGAGCATAAGGACGTGCACAAGATCCATCATCCAGAGCAACGTCACCACGACATACTTGAGATACCCCTAGTCAACTCGAGCCGACGATTGCGGGGCCGCAACTCGTTTGACAACAGCTCGAGGACATTGAAGGAGGACGATCCCAAGACTAGGGGCCTCACGACAATTCGACGCATGTCCTTGCCGACGATTTGTATCACTATGCCCAAGGCCACGGAGCCGTCACTGGCGACCAGCCTCAGGTACGGAGACGAAAAGGAGGAACTGATGGATGAGGGGGAAGAAAATGCAGTCGGTGACGGTCGTGAGATGGCCGGATCCAGGAGCGGCAAGCGAATTAAATTTGACGGCGATGTGGAGCAGAAGTGGGGGGCAGCTTACACCACGCACGAAGAGAAGGACAAGGCCACGGGAGAGGTAGACGACGAAGCGACGAAGGAAGTAGACGACGAGGTGTTGCAGCCGCCGATAGAAATCTTGGCGGATGTTGGGGTCGTCGCCGGTGTCGCTGCCGCCGACGCGGTGCTGGAACATGCAGGAGTGGAACCGTGGCATGAGGGGGAGGATCCCAAGACGGATGAAGCTAGCGTCGAGGATGATCTATTGCAGGTGTTGATGTTGGTCGAAAGATCGCTGGGCAGGTACCGTCGGTTGATTGGAAATTGTTCGCCGAGGGAGGCCGAAGTTGCAAAGAAGATCGAGGCGGGGTTGATGAGGGCTGCGGATGAGATTGGGAGGGGTCTGGGCGCCGTGACCCTGAAAACGGAGACAGAGAACAAGAAAGTTCTGGAGGTAGTACCAGCGAGCGGCGCGTGGGTTGGTGATGTCGATGGCCTGGAAAGTAGCGATATGACTGAGATTAATGGAGAGACAGAGGGTAAAAGATCATTGGAGATGGGTATTACGAAGGGCGAATGGATCGGTGATATAATCAGTGACGCTGTCAATGGTGAGACGACTGAGATGAGTGGGCTTGAGATGGACTTGGTTGAACAGGCGGAAAGTAAGAGGGCTTCAGAGCCGGTAATCGCGCATAGCAAGCAAGTTGATGATGACGTCCATGATGGTGCTGCTAGCCGCATGCCGATCGAGAAGGTCGACTTGCGACCCAATGGCCATCACCATGATCCCGGCGATTATACCCTGCTGCTGGAGCGGTACTCGGACATGCTTGTAAGGATGGTGACGGACAAGATGAAGACTCAGGTGGAAACTATCTAGTGATACGATGTTAGAACACTTTTGTGCCGAGAAACGTATAGACATTTGTACCATAGCAGAGCCTTTTTCGATTAATTGTTCTGGTTCATTCCTGTACATTTCGCTGATATTATTTGCGATTGTATTTTCACTTTTTAATTATTCCAATTTGCAGTGTTTTCGCTATTTGTTGTAGCTTGTTGATTGTAATCGTTCAGGCGCGGGGAAGCCTCTTATAGAGCCCGTCCCGAAACACCAGAAATCCTGTGTACAATAAAATAATTAAGTAGTGACGAATCTTTTGTTGTGGCTTGTGCCAATCAGACGCGCTCGCGAAACGCGAATTTCCTGACGCGTCTCAGCCTGCAAACAGATTGTTTAAAAAAATATAAAAATATTTTCTTGTTGAAAGGTAGTTACCGTATTGGCGTAGTTAGCACGAGAGTTCGTGTGGGTGCGTTCGTGTTTTTGTGGCACAAGGAGTATGCGAACTTCTGCTACTAAGTTTTCTGTTTACGCACATCCCTTCATTAGTAGGCCCTCCTCCATAACGTTAATTCTACAACCTACAAGTTCAAATTCCACAAACATCAAGACCATTATGGCACGACCCATTCTACCCAAGCCTGGAGTGCTTCCCGCGCAGTTTGTTAATTTATCTACTTCCACAATCCTGACTCCCTAACCCTCTGCATCCTCAACTCAGCCCTTCTTACATACCATCTATCTCGGCTGCCTCTGCACGCTCCTCTCTGAGGATTCCGTACGCGATGCCCCGCTCTCTCGTTCGTCCCAGCTTCTCCATTGCGACCTGTGCACATGCGTGTTCGCAGCGCACGTCGAGAAGGAAAATCGGGGAGGAATAGAGGGCGGTGACTGGAAGGCGGTGGGAGCGCAGAATATGGTGGTAGGCGGGCCGGGCGGATCGGGCGGATCGAATGGGTTGCCATTTATGCTCGAAGACTCTCTGGGAGGCGCAACAAAGGTTGGGGGTACTTGCGAAAGGACAAACACTTCGACAAGTATAACGCCAACACGTACACTTATAAACGATATAGATACCTCCGCTTGCAACAGGCTTTTTAATATACTCGACGACACGACATGCAAGACCACTAAGCCCACAGCCAAGCCGACCGCCAAGCCCGTCATCAAACCCGCCGCCAAGCGTTGGCGCGAGGCCGAATCCATCCACACAAAACCCGATCCCTGCCATCCGATAAGGAGAACGGTCGATCCTCTCTCCTTATTGACAAAGCCAATCCTCCCAGCATACCCGGGCGTCACGTGCCTCCCGCCGCTGTCCGCGTTGCGCTCGTGCGAACGGGCCAGAGAAGCACCAAGTAGTCGTACTCGGAAAAATGACGCAGCGAGCCTCGAAAACGTATCATGCCTAATCCTGTTGTGGGACGTCCTATTATCCTCGTAGCCATCGTCGCCGGACCCAAAGAGCTTGAAGCCGCCGAGTCCCTGTACATGCTCATGATGATGACAGCATGGTCCCCACCGGGCTCGTTGCCACCATTATCGCCGTCTCCATGGCCGGCGGCTGGTAGTGAGTGAAGAGGCGACTCGAAGAGCGAATACGGTGTGTGGTGGTTTGGAGACACAGTGCTGGCGCACCGGTGGCATAGTCCAGGTTGTAAGAATCGGTCTCTCGAGTCGAGAGGTGTCATTCTGTGCGGTTGCGTCTGGCGGCGTAATCGCTTGTGAGGGGGTGAGGCCACGAACTTTACCCCAATCCGCACGCCGTCTCCTCGCTTGCTTGCTTGAGTTCAACGCATTCCTCAGTACCCAAATAGTTGTCTATCTTTGTTTGCGATTGCATGTGCATTACAGCAAGACTAAAGGTAAAGAGATTTGGTGAAATCCGTCGGCATGATTTTTAGGGTACGATAAACACGCAGAAGGAACAAAGGTCGCGAGCATCTCAAAGGGATACAATAATTTATAGATTTTACGAATATTGAAGTCATCACTGTAACCTCTAGATGTTCAGATCATCTGTTCTGAGGTAATTTATATAATTAATTAAATATAGTAAGAAGTTCTCTAAGGGTTCAGTGAAGGGTAGCTTAGGAATCGTCCGTGCTTGGCAATAGCAACGTCGTTCATTAGCCGTTGATATATTATACTCCTCACATAAAGAAATCTATGGCTATGGTCGCGACCCAAGGCATTCAGTCTCTTTGCAAGTCCATGATGGGATTAAGATTAGTGGACCTTCTATTATATACTACAAAATTAAAAAAAAAACTGTGTTTGCTTACTTACATGCGAAAGCGAAGATACATAATGCACACGGCGACAATCCACCGATAGCCACCCCCCTTGCACACCAAACATAACAAGAAGTTTCTGCGCAGTGAATATACAAAAATGGCATACAATCCACCAAGCCGCCGAGACTCAATACTGTCCCAGAGGCCAATGTCCAGGGTATCTCTAGTCTTCGCATCATAGTGTTTGGCCCGGATAACCTTCTTTTTACACCCCAAGTATTATTGTTCTCACAACGAGCCTTGCGCTCAGCTCAAGTTGCAGTTCGAGTTCGTGGACGATGAATTCTCCTCACCCTCCAGTGACAGCTGCGTCGCAATTTGGATTTGTTCCTCTTCCGTCAGTAGCTGAATGCATAGAACCAGCAAATAAAATAAAATAAAATAAAATATACATTATTATCACACTAGTTAAGCTAATGGTGTATACTTCATCCCACAATCGCATCGAAATAACCACGGTAAACCGAACGAAAACGCCGCCACATTTGGCGAGAACACTCACCCCTTTCCTCGCCTTTTCCTCCAGCAGCAGCCGTTTCTGCTGTCTCTCCCTCCTTTGTCTCTCTATGTCTGTCCTGGAAACCACATCCGCCGGCCCTACGCCCGCCGGCGCCCGGCTCGAGCTCCCGCTAGGTGCCGTCCCCGCCGCGCTCGCCGAGACTCTCACTGCCGTTGGCGTCGTTTCACCCCTCCCCCCCGTTGCCAGTGGCGCACTCCCCGCCCTAGTTATTGCCGCTCCCCCTACCACCACGGGCTGCGCCGTTGTTCCTTTGGGTTTTGCCGCCTCGCTCCTTCTCATAGCCGCCAATGCTGCGGGCGTGCTCCTCTGCCCGACGATCGACGACCCCGACAACGATGACGGATTCGGGCTCGCGCTAGACCCACAGTGGTGATCAAGCTCGAGGCGGTGCTTGACGCAGAAGTTGAGCTTACAGCGCGGGCAGTATATGGGAACGAGGGTGCGGGCCTTGCACCCGCGTTGCGAACAATGGTTTGTAGACGAGGGAGAAGGGGATGTCGTGGTACCTGGATCAGCGCAACCAGCAGCAATGTGCTCGTTCACGCGAATGTTGGGGTCCTCGCCACGGTTTACAGGGACGGGTTTCTGGCAGACGGGGCAGATTGGGACTCTGTGATGGAAAAGATAGTCAGGAATGAGCCTCAAGTCGTACGTCGAGCGATGTATAGCGGGGGGAGCCGGTTGAAAAAACGGAATCATGGGCGTTATTGTGCATACCTGATGTCGAGACTCTCGTCAGCGAGGCTAGGACACTCGTGGTCTTCTCGCTTCCAGTGTTCCTGGCTGTTCAAACGAGTCTTAGCCCTTCGTGATAATAAAAAAAAAAAAAAAAAAAAAAAAAAAAAAAAAAAAGGCAAGCAACTTACCAAAAGATATGGATGCAGTACGTGCATGTAAAAGGCAAGAAGTCGAGCTGCGCGCAAGTCCTCTGTGAACATTGTTTTCCTAAGGTGGGGAACTCCATGGTAAATGTGCCGGTGGCTCGGTTCGGTTCGGTGAGCGTACATAATAACAGTCCACGTAAGCGTAAGCTCGGCACGTGCCATGCAGCACACTCTTCGTCCCTGAATAATGCGTTACGCAATTAAGTTTAATTAATTATGTTTAGTTTATTAAAAAAAAAAAAAAAAAAAAAACTAATTACATGCTATAACTGATGTAATGGAGTATAAAAATACTCTTTACTATATTACTATTAAAAATATACAGTCATAAAGTCGCAGATTCCACTATATAGAAAGGTCGTATATTTTAAAAAGTAACAGCAGGTATTCCTTAATTCAATTTAAGAAAATTACACCAAATTAAAAAAAAAAAAAAAAAAATAAAAAAAAAAAAAAAAAAAAAAAAAAACCATATAAAAAAAAAAAAAAAAAAAAAAAAAAAAAAAAAAAAAAAAAAAAAAAAAAAAAAAAAAAAAAAAAAAAAAAAAAAAAAAAAAAAAAAAAAAAAAAAAAAAAAAAACAGAAAGACCGAAACAGATAGATTACCTTGAAATATTTCTTAGACTTTACGCTGAAAGGAATGGCGCGTCGCGGTGAAACCAATCAAAGGGCTAAATCTCAATCTTCGAAACATGCCAGTTAGGCTAGTAAGCGAAATTGCTCATTTGCACATTCCATGTGATTTAAATAGAAAAACAATCGACATATCCTGGTGATTCTACTTTTCACTTTGCCCACAGATTTTTTTCTCCCTATTTTGACGATTCACAAGAAATGATCGAGGCGTGGGTGTAGGTTGTTGTGCGGGAGCCGGAATCATTGGAATGCGATTCCGTTTTGATACCGCAGCTCTACTTATGTCATACGATATATCTTTATGCCGGATTGGCTCACTTCCGGATCCCCGAATGACGAAAGCCAGCAGCGTAACTTCGTAACTTGCCAAAAATTTAATACAAGATCCGTTCCGCCGGACGAGTATCCAACCTAAAATTATTTCCTTTTTCGCTTGCACGGAACGGCCGACCCGTCGGCCGACGACCATTCCCAATTCCGATTGCTTGTTCAATTCACGCAATCCCATGATAAGCAATCGAAAAATGATCCATTTGTTTGATGGCCCTGCAATCCGATTCGTACCCATTATTTATCCCAAAGAAAAGGGGGATTGGATTTTCGAGGCTCAATACAGCATTGCAAGCGTGTAGGATCCGGCGTTAATTGATTTATTCATAAAATAAAATAAAAACCGAAGAAGAAGAAAAAGAAGAAAGAGAAAAGAAGAAAAAGAGGAAAAGAAGGCATATTGGCATAAATAAATACTGTAGATTTAAAGGACATAGAAATGAAATTCATACAATATTGAACCAGCGCGGCATATAAAATAAAATTGGAATATATGGACAATTTTTCAATTAAACTAGAGTTGGTTGCATGGAACCAAACTTGCGGATCATACACAATGCAATGCACATATAGCTCTCTCTTCCTTCTTCAATGAAGTAGATGAAGGAAAACTAGGCGTATCAAAAATATCCCACTAACCCACTAACCCCGCCGGTAGCTCTAGACTGAAATCGACCTTCTCCAACGACCAACACTCCCTAACTAGAGCTGCCTCCACCGCGGCCGTGATTCTTGTCTGGCCGCGTACGACAACGACGCGCAGCCGTTTGCACCCTTGTGCCAATGCGCGGATCGCGACATCAGTGATCTTGTTGGACTGGATGAACCCCTCTGGGAGAGTGATGTGAAGGGTTTCGAGATTGGGGCAGTAGTGGGCAAGGGAGACGAGAGCGACATCAGAGACATTGCCGCTGCGATGGAGGTAGAGGTGGCGCAGATGCGGGCTTGCGCGAGCGATAGCCAGGATCAGAGCATCGCTGACTCCATGGCTGCAGCTGGAAAGGTTAAGAGTCGTGAGTTGCGAGAAACGGCGGGGGACCACCTGGAAGTCGGTGGTGGTGGTGGTGGTAATGATGATATTGGAGGATAAGGAGGAATTGGGGGTGGACGACAGGAAGGAGATTGATGATAATGATGAGGGGGTGGGAGAGTCCGGAGTCGTGGCGTTAGGGTCCATAAAAAGTGAGTGCAGTTCGGCCCCGGAGAACTGCGAGCACGCGCTGAGATCCAGAGTCTCCAACGTGTCGGTATGAAAATTTGCAATGTGAACCAAACTCAGTGTTGACAATCGTTGAAGACGTGTAAAGTAAAGCCCGCGAAGGCTTTGGCAGCGAGTTAGCAATATTTCCACCATGGCATCCGTCACTTGCTGAGCCTCCCATGCTGGCAGGGCCGAGAAGTTGACATGTTTGACATGTTGTCCGTAATCGTCGAATGAGGAGGATAAACTTAGTGTATTGATGATGCCCTGCCAGGATCTCAGGGACGATGGTTGCAGCGCCTTCCAGAGGTGCGGGATAGCACTCTGCGAAAACCGTCTGTTTAGGAGAGTGCATTGGTACACGGAGCCCGAGTCGAGGTGGATCAGGATATAGGAGAACAATTCGATGGGTATGAGGTCCGTGGACTGGGTCGTCCTGGACATTCTCGGATGTATGTCAACGGAGGAACGGAACACCTCAACAAGCAAAGCGGCACGGGCTACCCCGGCGCAATGTGAGTGAGCCAGTGTTGGTGTAATTGGATTTGAGAGCTTTCGACCTCGGTTTATTATTTTTTTCCGTATGTGTTTGGGAAACGAATAGACGGATAAGTGAGGCGGAGGAAATAAGAGAGTAAGAAACGTAGCAAACGAAAGAGGGTGCATACATGCATCGAGCATCCGCATACTAAGCTCTGCACGTTTCGTGGTCTCGGCTACATTTCATTTATTGTGATCGAACACTCTGATCGATACTAACCCAGACTCTCTTCAATTCGATATCTAGGAGGTGATGCGCGCAATACAGCGATCCAAGCATAGAGTTAGAATCCTCTATCGATATGGATAGCTTGTAAACGATTGCTGCCGATTTCAGGTATGGATGGCCATATTTCGCAAATAATCCAGTAGTATGGATGCGATCGTGGCCTCATTCAGGCTAAGGCAATAGGGCACATAATGTTTAAATTCAGAAGTTTGGAGCACGACAGTTCACAACTAAAGGTCGAAGGATTGCAGGAATCGCGGCAGGCCGAAAGCCCACAATGGAAATGAGTGGCACGCTATCCAGGTTATGTAATGTCTAAGTCCATCAGACACCAACGTGCACACCTTAGCAGTGGTTATGTAATGACCAATTCCTGTGCTTCCATATGAGGATCATCGAGCCATACATCAGCCGTCAAACGCTAATGACTTGGGGCTGACTTCACCAAAATAGTATACAGATAAATTTTGGGAGAAGTCAGCCATGGTTATCAGAATTTCCTATATCAGTAGGAAAGAAATAATCCCACACACAGCGCTATCAATTTGACGTGAATATATATAAATAGAGCACATTGGCTTGAAAGGATCGTCGCAGTGCTAGTGTGTACATTTGGTCTTAACCAAACGGCCTCAGAAAATTTTAAAATGCTGTCAAAACCCCGCTGTACTAACGTCAGAATCATCTCTGTTCTTGTCCCACCTTTTCCCAAATCTCTGTGGATCTTCAGGGACGAACTCCACGCGATCCATCTACCCTCGTGCGCGGCACCGCCAAAACAAGTGAACTACATCACATGAGCCGACCACCCGACGTCCAACCTAATCGAGAGCAAACCACAAGGATCACAATAACTTGAAAAAAAATCGCGAATATCGAATTTTGGGAGATTTGTAGAACATTCGATAGGCGACTTTGATGTACACGAGTCTTTAAAGATGATCACTAGCACGTAGAACAGGTGAGTATCCTATCCTACAGGCTCTTCCTTTTCCGCCTTTCTCCCTTCATACATCCCCCCTTGAACCGCGCCATCGCCGATTCTTAGTTAAAGAATTTGCGATTAGGTGAGTGACCAAAGAGGAGGACACGAATTTGTGGCAGCATCTGAAAGGAGGTAGCAAAGATAAGGAAAGATTAGGTGAGCATTATTTTATATAATAATAATTAAGAAAAGGGAATATCTTTTTTTTTTTTTGAATCGATGAGAAAAATAAACCGCGTGCGAACCCCCCCCTGTTCAACGAGCGATCTAGCAAGCATCCCGCATGAACTAAACAAACTAAACAAACGATCAATTTCCCATCTGAAACATACGTTCTCCTCCAAGATATCCAGTCTCGTTTCGAGGGTATTGTTCACCTTAATCTTTCCGGATTGGGCACTTAGAATGACGCCGCCGGCGCTAGAATAATGATGAGATAAATCAATAGACGGCATAAACAACCCGACTCAAGCGATCTTGTCAAGTAGTAAGCAACCCCCTCCCGATAACCTGCCATCCCTAGAGTCGCCCACGAGTCAGTACACACACCATTGCGAAAAAGCCAGCTCAAACCCGATACTCACCTCCCCTGCGGCAGAAATTCCTGGTCCACCTTGGCGTCGACATCGCTACCCAATGCCTCCTTGTATTGCCTCCGCGCCTCCTCGATGGCATTTTTGACATCTTTAGCGTCTTTCTGACGACAGGTAATGACGACTTCGTGTTCCATAAGAGCATAAAAGCCCTAGTTGCGCAAGCGTTGTTACATAAATTACGTTAGTTTCCCCCCCAACCTATTCTCTTATTGTCCTTTTTCTTTCTTTCTTCTTTTCTCCATTTTGCAAGAGAAAAGAATGAGAGAGAAAATATGGTAGAGAAAATAATCGGCTCTCTAAAGATGCGTACTTGTAAAATTAGATCTTTCAGCAGAGCACGATACTGAGTGATGTCTCTCGTTACGTCCGGTAACTTCGCACGGGTCTCGGCGAAGAGCTCTTCGAGCATTCGCTGTCGCGCCTGGAGGACCCTGAGACGAGACTTGTTGATGTGATTGGATTGGGCGCTGCAAAAAGGGCAATCGACGGATTGTGAAAAAAAAAAAAAAAAAAAAATTAACGAGGGGAATAGAATCTTGAATACTTGTTGGCTTGAAATGATGACTGTGAAAGTAATCGTAGCGTACATGCGTTTCTGGACTTCCGCCTGCTTGATTTTGCGCTGGAAGGTTGCGTCGATGTTAATCGCTTCTTGACGGACGACCTTGGCCTGCGGTGTAAAGAGAGGGCACGAGTGAGAATAGTTTTTGAGTGAGTAGCCTTCTTTCGGCACGTTTTGGAATTTTTGTGAGACCAGTACCTTTTCAATGTTGAATTCCTCCTCGGCCTGCAGAAATTGGATGCGGTTCGAACAAAGACTTAATGAGCATGCATAGATCAAACCACAATAATGTAGTCACGTATAACAGACATACGCCTACACAGATAACAAGGAAAACCGGCGGAAATAACAAAGCGAGTCTTTCGATCTCGCAATATCCCCGACCATTTGCTCTTTGCAGAGACGTGGCCTTTTCTACCCTGTCCTTTCTTCTTAACAAATTCGGATACCAAAGATGTGGAAAAAAAAAAAAAAAAAAACTCGGAAAACGCTTAACCTTGATCTTGATCTCTCTAGCCTTCTCGAGCGCCTCCTGCTTAATGAAGGCCACCTACTCGGTCCGCACATTTTTATGTAAAGAATTGTTTGACTCAGCCTCGATGCTATCGTTCGAAATTTGATACAGCTCTAGGCGACGTGTGAAATCAGAGAACTCACCATCTTCTTCATTTCACTGTAAACCTCGTCATCGTTCAGGGCGCGTGAGGACATGCTGTGTTCCGGTTGTGATCTGTTGTGGATATTATTTTTTTTAGAGTGAGGTGAGATGTCTGGGTCGCGGTTACCAAAGCTTCAAGAGCTAGTTCATTTCTCGCATTCGCGACCAAAACGATCTGGTCGCATTCGCGACCAAAACGATGTGGTCTTCTTTCATGCGGACGTTCGTTTGTTCGGAACGATTTGCGAGATCCAACAAAGGTCAGACGAATGAAAGGCTTTTACATACTTGTGAATTTGTTTGAATGGTGAAGGTCGAGAGGAGTCGTGTTTGAGTTTTCTTACGACTGAATTTGAGAAGTCACTCTGACGTCACCACGGCTTGAAGTCGTAGTGGTCTGGGAGCTTTTTTTTTTTTTTTTTTTTTTTTTTTTTTTTTATCATTATATTGCAATGAATATATTCAAAAGATTGGAACTGCACCCACTGAAAGGACGCGAAGACAATTAAATGATAAAATTGGTGAAATTGAATTGGGTATGAGAACTAAAAAGTAAATAAAGATCGTGGGCTCATTAAAGTAATTACACATTTGCAAACATGGCCAAAATATTTTAAATTCACAATTATACCTCTTCCATCGAGTCATATCTCCCCTTCGTATCCTTATCTTTTCCTCCAAACAATGCTTTCATCAGCCCGCGGAATAACCCGGCCAACCAGGCCCAAAAGCCTTGCCTCTTCCTCGTCTTTCTGGGATCCACCAACTCCGCCGGCCGCTTCCTCCCCGAGATTTGCAAATCTCCCGTGGCCCTCGCTGTCAGTTTCTTTCTGTCCGGCAGAACAATCAATAGCTCCCTAATCTCATGATCCGACATTGTTGTGCTCAAATACCATGTCCTTGCCGTCTCGCGGGTCGGATCGTTGGCCCCAAGATCCTGCTTACTAGCAACTGAGTGCGTCATCCCCATCACGGTGATCAGGAGATGCACCATGGCCTTCATTAGCTCAGGTCCATTCTGGATCAGCACGTCGTCGAGGAATGTCCACGCCACGAGTGTCGGTTCGCGGTTCTGCATCTCGAGTGTCCGGATCAGTCCGCTAAGCAACGGGTGCGTCCCGATGGCCTTGCTGTAGGTAGCGACAAACCTCCGCACGGCCTCGCGCCGGGTCTCGGGCCTACCGTCAAAAATCGGGTCCGGGGAAGATAGCAGGAGTCTGTCAAGCTCAGCACGAAGCATGTGCTGGGTCTCGCGGTGCCACTCGGCGCGCAGGCTGCGCTTTGTATCAAGGTAGCGGGGCCAGTCTTCGGGATAGCGAAACTCGTTAGCGAAGACGCCAACGTGTTCGAGGAGATTCTGCACTGTCTCACGGACAGAGCCAACGGTGCCGAGGTCGCGGTCGTGGATAAAGACACGGTCGGCCTCGCGAGTCGCTGTCACGATAAGGGAGACGACCTTGGAGGCAGTCTCGTCACCGTTGTGAGCCTTATTGCAAAGGTCGGTGAAGAATGCCAGATAGGAGGCGCGTTCGGCATCGACGGTAGACATGATGGATTCCCTAAAGTACGGGGTTTTCTTTTTTTGGTTTTTTGACTGCAGCAGAGATGCGATTTCGCTCAGCCTCAACTATATACCTTTGTCAAGGTCACGTGGATTCACATTCTATTAATAATAGAACTCGTTGATTACAGCTCTACCTTTCCTCCTTTCCTTTTGCAAATTAGTGTATCCCAGGATTGGAGATACAATCTTTGGAGCGATTCGCACTTGTAATACTTGTAATTGATTGGGGTCGTTGAACTCGTTCTTGGCAAATCCAAGGAGATGTAGAAGAAAAGGGTTCCAAATCGTACAATATTTTCGCTTTCCTTCTTTTTTTTTTTTTTTATTGACAAAACCAAAATGCCAAAGCCACTATGAATACGTTTATCTTACTCCACGTAAATTGACTTTTTTCGAATCTGCTTCTTGAACTCCAAGTTTGCGTTTGCCCTTACGATATTGTGTTTCTAGCGGTAATTGGCAAAATAAAAATGTCGCCGGGCAATCCTTTCTTAAATCCCAGACAGACGAATCGCTCAAGTAAAGCGCAGATGTGCGGAAGTGCGATGCTCTTATGCATCGGATACGATTCTCTATAAATGGACTGGGCAGTAGGGTGCTACTGCGAGCAATACTTTGGGCAGTCAGACAAACGGTCCATGGTAGGCCAGGACGTCGTTGTTGTGTGCAAGTTGTACATTAGGTCGGGGGGAGAAGCAAAGGATGTGAGGAGCCGTTGACGAAACTCGAATCAAAGCTGATTATATGTTGTAACAAAAAGAATTTGCTCCAGTTAATTTTTGTCGTCAGCATTTTACGCCATTGCCGTTAGATCCGCGCTTCGCTCCTTGCGAGGCACGAAACAAATCACATACAATCTCCTTGTTTAATCGTCCTAATAGTTGAACTCTATCTAACACAGTCTGATTGTTTTATTATATGCATGTGTATGAGTCGCCACAAATGTTCTAATGGTAATCATGCGCTGTTTTCGAACATCGATAACGCAACGAACGTGATCGATAGAGGAGAAAGAAAAGAAAAAAAAAAAGAAAAAGAAACAACAACGCGACAAAAAGCAACTGGAATATATCCTCCTATTTACCGTGTTTTTTTCGTGCCTGGAGAAAATTTCGAATTATGTCGTAGCATTGTTCGTGGAGTCGATAGAGAGAGCAAGCAGATGGTTGGATAAAAGAGGGGCGGGGGGAAGAAAGAGAGGGAAAAGAAAAAATGAAGAATACCAATATATGACGTCTAATCTAACCACCGTATTTCGTTCGTCACAAGCTCTATTCCGTCCGTCATCTCTCTTAACCAATGCACCCTACCTACCCATCACTCCAGGATACCCTCTTCCCTCTTAGTTTCTTATTTCTTCTTCGTCTTCTTCTTCTTTTCATCCTCCTTCAGCAGCTCCTCCAGTGCCTTCTCCCTCTCTTTTTCCTTCCTGGCCTTCTCCTTCTCCTCTTCAATTTTTTCCTTCTCCTCCCTCCTTTTCGCCTCCTTCTCCTCCTTCTCCTTGACTTTCTTCATCTCCTCCTTCAAGTCCTTGAGCTTTTGGTGCTCGACCATCTGCGCGGCGTTCTGAAGCACGTACTGCCCCCACCCCGGCGCATACGTGTTGGCCTCGGCCACGATCTCCTGCAGGTCAGCCACCTCCTGTTGCTCAGCCACCTGAAAGTGCTGCCAGAGATCGTCGCCTACGGCGCCTTGTCGCATGAGCTGTTGTAGAGCAGGTTTCTCCGCCTGGAGTTGCGACATGCGGCGTACGGCTTCCATCGCGCGGCGGAGGAGTGCAGCCTTGAGGTGTAGCTCAGGCACGGGGTCCTCGGCGGAGAGAAGGGCGATATACTGTTCACGGGCCTCGTTCGTGCCGAACCAGGGATCTGATTGGGAAACCGCTACAAAAAAA
>RBNK01000081.1:0-43165 GCA_003990785.1 Endogone sp. FLAS-F59071 | reverse complement strand
AAAAAAAAAAAAAAAAAAAAAAAAAAAAAAAAAAAAAAAAAAAAAAAAAGTACAGCCACCACACCCTCAATAAAGTAGTATCAAGTTGACTTAGACCTAGACAATCAATATATTGAAGTAGCTAAAAGAGACATTAATTAAAGCTATGGCATGCATCCTATACTTAGGTGCAGGTTCAAATCATTGGTACAACCAGGTTTCACCCAAGATAAGACCTATATAAGACTGAAAAAATAGATAAATTATAACTACCTCGAAGCTAGCACTCCCTGGTATACACTATAGGAAATGACTATAAAGACCACCGATGCCCACCCTGGAGGAAGAATAAAATGATCACAGAGATATTCAGCATGTATAGAACATACATCCTTGGATCACTAACCAGATCAGATCCTGGATATAATAAGTCCAAATGAATGGATAGATACTAGAAAAGACATTGAATACTCAAATAATTACTAGATAGATAGATGACCTACCTCATGGAAACCCATAAAGGAAGATAAAGCAATGAATAGCCATCTACTTAGGTTGACTCCTAGACGGAAGAAGAACAATTATTGAACATTTATTAATTATAAGCATCCTATAGGAATTCATTAGGAAATCTCTCTCTTGGAAAATACAGCAAAATTATAATACTTACTTTGATAAGTGACCAACCTGGTCAACTTCTAGAAATTCTTCTTCCTCATTAATATCAGATAGAATCATAGGAGAAAAATAATCAAATGAATTAATATCAGAATCAGACTTCAAAGCTGGCTTAAATCTCTCATCATCATCATTATCATCAGAATATTAGCTAGAAGCCTTAGCCACAGGGAACCCCCACTACCAACTAGGACCATATTCTTCATCATTGTCATCATTTTCAATAGCACTGATGACTAAGATGTTGGACTGATCTACATCCACATCTATATCTATATCTATATCCGCATCCAAAGGACTCAGTATTGAACTGCTAAAGATTGGAGAATCAATATAATGTACAGAAGGAGCCAGAGATGCTAGAAGATTATAATACATAGTAAAATCATAGGAAAAAAATATCAGATACTTCCAGTTGATCGGACAGATATCTCATGCCTTGAATCATTTACTTACCAACCTATCAATGCTTGGAAGGATGCTCATCATTGACGTCCTCAGAATCTATGTCTCAAAACTATTGACTTAGAAGAGTTTCGTAGATGATCTCCTCATCATCCTGGCAATGCTTGCTAAGGATAGAAGGACTCAAAGGAGGACTTAACTTCATGAAATCGTCAATAGTAACTGGATATCTTTGGAACTATGAAGTCATAGTAAAAGTATAGGAGAAAGGAGTAGTGTGTGATTTAGAAGACTTTTTGGAGTTTGGAGTTATAAGACAGAGATGTCGGATAACCCCCATTCTTATATCTACTAGGAATCACCTAAGAACTACCTGAAATCTTAGCAAGACCCCAAGAACTTACTTATGCACTAGAGAGACCTCATTCGGAAAGAGACCTCATTGCTGACCCAAGCAAGCAAGACAACTCTTATTGAAGAGAGTAGACAAATCTGGACAATAAAAGCAAGATATATAATAAGACTCCCAGCTAAGAAACGAATCACCGAAAGAAAGCAAGTCACCAGAAACAGAATTATATGCGAATCCCATGCTCCAAGACCTTATGACCGACACTTCATGGCAAGATTCAGCAAGACTGACATGCGCAGCATTCAGACAGCCCGACACACATATACACATATATGAATCACTCACCTCATTCTATCAATAACCCTAGCAAATGCTTGACGAATCAGTTCAGATCATTAGTGTCAAATGTGCCCCCATGAAGCTAGAAAGCTAGAACACCCAACCGAGGATCCAATCCGCATGAATGACCTAAGAGTTAGAAGGAAAATAGATGACAAATCAGCTTGCACCTGAAAACAAGCTTTGCAGATAAACAAAGGTTAAAATCACACCACCAAATCACCCAACCCACCCAGGCATAAACAAAATGAACCTGAATCTCAAGGAATGCATTGCGACCACTGCTTATAGTAAGATCTTGAGTTTACTTATCAAAATCAGTAGCATGACTCATATATGCACTATATGGAGAGATTCTTGAGAATTCTAGCAAGATCTTTGTGATGAAAAACAAAAGAAAGTCAGAATAATCGAAACAAGAAAGATAGGCGAGCATCACGAATCCAGAACAACTACATACCTCAGACAGATAGACGTACAGACAGACGAATCAGCATAGAGAGCAAGATCAATAACGACATGTGGAAGATTTAGGAGATTTTGAAAAAGGACAGTGAGTACAGTTTTCAGTTATATATTCCTTTTTTTTAAATATTTCGACATCCTGGAGTCTATTTTATTCAGTCATCACAGTTATATCAGTTATTTTATTCATCGAACAATTATTATTATTTTCATTTATTTTATTTTATCAATCAATTTTCATTCTATACATTGAACAATAATGCACCTAATCAATTTTATCCTCTTTCTATTATTATTGTATCAAATAATAATATACTCAATCAATTTCTATTTTCCCTGACATATTTATTTCCATTTTCTCTAATGTATTTTATTTATCAGTTCAGTATTTTATTCAGATCAGACATTATTGCATCATTTATTATCTGGCAATCTTCGATGGACACTTACACATTTATTTGCATATTTATATTTTATTATTATCCCTTTATTTATTTATTATTTTATTCTTTGAAATATCCCAGAATTGTTTGTTTATAGAAATATGACGAGCCACTTCTTTACTTAGTATATTCCTTATCTAGAGTAGTATTTTCTTATATTTATATTTTTAGACAACTTCAATGAATTTAACTGACAGATTTAACTAAAGACCCAGTAACCAACTTCTGTAGCCTTATACTATACCCACCCAGATCGCATACACAATTTCAGAGACTTATCCCAAACTCAAATGATCAAAGAAGCTTATTTTATTAGCTTCTCTTGTATAAATAGCTGATACTCCAGAGATGATGCCCCCCTCCTGCTACTGCCAAAGATGCTAAATGATGACAACATGGATTTAGTTATGTATAAGAAAATATATGTAGACACAATTTCTCACACAGAGAGAAGATGTGGTAGAGAGAATTTTTATTATATGAGATCACAGTCATGTGACTCATAATAACATTGAGACTTATAATATTATTGAGATCCACAATCATATAACCTAAAATAGTATTTCGATCTAATATATTATTTCGTCACCTAATTATATTATAACCTAATATATTATTTTATTATATCTTAGCCAATCAATTTATGTCTTATATTTAGCTGAGCTAATCAGAAATTCAAGTAGTAATCTGGGTAGCTGCCTGTATAGTACCTTATAATTTCTTATAAATACCCACTTATAATTATTAATAAAATTTAAACTGTAACAAGCTAAAAAAGCTTCTTACAAACAACCTGAGAGATAATCATGCAAAGTCTAAATAGACTTTGCAGAAGAAGCCTTAGTTTGGGACTAAGTAATGGTTAGAGAGAAAGAGAAGTTTATTTGCGACAAAGCTTATTATATTATATTCACTATTTATATAATACACTTTCCTACCAGTCCACCACCCTTCAAGCCACTACTGCATAATCTGCTAAGACCTCTAAAACATATTTTCTGCACTTGCTCAACTTCGAGTATTTCACTATTAATATATTTTAGTCCATCACAATATTAACAAAATTTAGCCCTTTTAAACTTATATATAGGAGATTGCTAAACTGAGAGTTCTACCATTCCAAAAAAGACATCAGAACATATAATGATTATTTATAGGCCTATATTATATGAGATATCAGTAGGTTACAATTAATCCAAAAGAAGATATCTGTATTTATTGATAAGGTATAGGAGAGGCAACAGATAAACTAAAATAAGAAGACAAATGTAACCCCCTTGTATATTGGAGATTAAGTTCTCATATACTGAAACATTGTAAAATCATCATAGTCAGCTAAACTATAACTGAAATAGGAAGGATTATACTATATACAAGCTATAAAAGAAAGTACAATTTGGCTTAGAAGGCTTAACAATTTTATCTTTCCCACACTGGTCTATCAAAGCAAGACTAAAATTTATCATATAACCACTGGAGGGATGTAGAAAAAATGATCAAGGAAGCACTAATAAGGGGGCTAGACTCAATCAATCTAGTTCCCTTAGATGAAGAGGAAGATCCCAAAAAACTCCTCATCCTGATATGGCAGTACTATAAATGGTTGTACAATTAAAGCTGAGTTACCAATATTATACATAATTAGGTTTCATCAAGGACACACTTGCTATCTCTAATGATGTTTATAGAAACAGGAGATATCATTGTCAAAGTTCAAAAAAGATATAGCTAATAGGACCTACATACTCTTCCTTGGATATAAATAGATTTAGCCAGATTTTATAGAAAGATCATTGATATTATCAAACTTACTTATACAAAGATTACTCAAATCTATCAAGTTATTAAGAATAAAATTACCTCACTTTTATCTAGTCTCGAGAATGAGATATTTCCAGTTGAGTCCCCAGATATAACAGCTGACCTCCAAACTACCCGACTTTCACAAATTTGGTACTATGCTTGATTTGAAATTACTGTAATTTTCTATTTCCTTCTATTTTTAGTTAGTATTATTTTATTGACAAACTTTGTTTTTAGCAAGTGATCTTACTACTAGCAATAAATATAGTTTTTAGTAACTGATCTCATTTTTATTAATAAAATATCATTCACAGTTATCAAGTTATACTTGTAGTGAAGTCTTTCTTATTTTATTCTTTCAGTTTTATATAAATATCTCCTTTATTTCTATCTAAATAAATCAGTTTGCATAAAGTTTTAGAATATCTCAATATCAGTTATAGTAAAGCCTAAAGAGTATAGTACATTTAGCTATAGTAAGGATATATAAAGGGAGATATTGCATTTGACACTCTAAGCATTCTCACTTGGTACATATTGTGACAGACTAAAATATATTAACGGCGAAATACTCGGAGTTGAGCAGATGCAGAAAATATGTTTTAGGGTTCTTAGCGGGTTATGTGGTAGCATCTTAAGAAGGGTAATATATCGGTATAAATGTTAACTGGCAAGATTTAAGTGCAATCAATTGAATAAAGTGTATCTGTTAGAGTCTTGAAACTATCCCAATTGCTTACTCCTTAAGTAAGGCTTTCAGTATTCCTTGGGTTGTCTGTTGTAAGCTTCCTTAGCTTGTTGTAGTCTGAATTTTATTGATAATTGCGAGCGGAGTATTTATAAGAAATTACAAGATGCTATATGGGCAGCTACTCAGGTTACTACTCGAATTTCTAATTGGCTCAGCTAAATACAAGGTACAAAATGATTGGCTAAGATATAAAAATGATATATCAGGTTATAATATAATTGGACGGCAAAATAATATATCAGATTGAAATACTATTTTAGGTTATAATGTCATTGCAGATCTCAATAACATTGCAAGTCTTAATAACATTACAAGTCTCAATAACATTGCGAGTCACATGATTATGATCCCACATGATCAAATTATATGTCATTACAAAATGTTTTGTCACATCTCCTTCCTTTCTGCAAGTTAGACTTCAAGATATAGTTCTAACTCAGAGAAATCTCTTTGTAGTTGTTTTACTTCTTCCTTTAATTCCTTTAAGTCACCTTGTGTAAGTTAGTATATTTGGAATAGGCTGCACCAAAAGTGGTTCAGAGCACTAGGCTTGTACTTGAATAATTGATAAATCCATTCAGCTATTTTTGTAGTATAGGCAGGGAGTGCTCCTTTGAGGGCTCGTTGGCAGATTTCTCTATCCTTCCAGTTCCAAATGTATTCAACTTCTTCTTCTTAAAGTTATACAATTTGGTAGTACTCTTTCCATTTACTGATTCATACTAAGTGCTGTCTCTTCTGAATGTTATATATAATTGCTCAGGTCTTTTGTAAGGTCAATCCTTCTATCTCCTCAAGATCTTCCAGAGGTTCTATATGTCAGTAGGCCTCGATCAGGCTGACTTGGACTTCATGGAAGTTGTTCCAATAGGGTATGATATTTCTTGAGGTGGTTTCGGTGGACAGTATAGAGTAAGATCATTCCTATCATTTTTTGTAACTGATACGTAGTTCCTTTTATACTTGTGATGTAGTATGGTCCTTCCCACTTTGGGTCTAATTTTGCTAACCAAGAAGATTCTACTATATTCTGGTATAGTAAGATCTGATCACCTATCTTCAATTTTTCAATTTCCTTATGTTCCTTGTCGTAATTCTTCTTTTGACGATCTTGTACAATGGCAATAAATTCTTTCACCTTGTTTCAGATATTGTGTAATTCTCGAATTTCTTTTATTACATGATGCTCGATTTGTGTTTCCTAGGGGGTGTGGCTAGGTTTCAGGGTGGTTATCACTTGGTCTACTAGCTGATGAGCTTTTCTTCCATAAGTGAGCTCAAAAGGGGTGAACTTTGTTGTTTCTTGTTTCATTGTTCATAGTGTAAATAAGGCAGAAGATAGGTACAAGTCCTAATCTTCTCCTTGTGATTGTACTACTTTAGCAATCATGTTCTTGATAGTTTAATTCATCTGTTCAATAAGTCCATTTCCTTGAGGATGGTAGGCAGTAGTCTTTATCTGGCAGATCTCGAAGTATTGTATCAATATCTGCATGAATTCATTAATAAATTCGGTTCCTTGATTGGAGGTCATTTTATAAGGTATTCTATAGTGGCAGATGATATCTTCGTAGATAAAGAGTACAATGTTAAGGGCATCTGTAAGGGGCAATGCTCTTGCTTCGGAGTACTTGATCAGGTAATCTACTGCTACTATGATGTATTGATTTCCTCTAAGTATTCTTGGTAGCAGTTCAACAATGTCTATTCTAATATATTCGAAAGGTCTTCCAGATACAATTAGTTGTAAGATCTCGACTTCCTTTCCTTGATACCTCTTCTAGCAAGTGTTGTATCTCCTAATATATTCTCTAATATCTTTATACATGTTCTTCCAATAATATTTTTCTGATAATTGTTGATATGTATTGTCTACACCTATGTATCCTACCAGCTGATGATCATAAGAGGCCTGAAGTACCATCTGCTTTTGTATTCAGGAACTATAAGTCATATCTGTCTTCTGTGTTATCAGTAAAGTATATTATTCTTGATAAAATAGTTAAATACTATTGTCTGTATAATCTGTTGATCATTTTTGTTCATTGTCCCAGTAAAGATTAGATTACTGAGGTAATCCAAATATCTATTATAGAGTTTAGTATCCATTGGGTAGGTATATTCTTTTTAGTTGGAGTGTCGATCTCGGATAAATTGAGGTAGGTATGAGAGGGTATCCACATTCTGATAATTCTATCCTTTTCTGTATTGCGTCATGAAGTTGTACTCCTGTAGTATAGCTAGCCATCATGCATACATTTCTGTCAGATTTGGTTTGTTCTAAAGCTATTTGAGGGGTAAGTGGTCTGTTATCAGAGTGAACTGTTTTCTAATCAGGAAGTGGCAGAAGTGTTGTATGGCCCAAACAACTGTTATATATTTCAGCTGAGTGGCTCTATAGGAAGGTTCTGCTCCATGGATAGCTCATTCTACATAAGCAATCACATACTCTCCATCTTTGTCATCCTGTGCCAAAATTACTCTAAGTCCGAATGACGATGCATCTGTATACAGCTTGAATACTTTTGTGAGATCTAGTCTTGCCATTACTGGTGCATGGGTAAGTGCTTCCTTGATCAGGTTGAAGGCAGTTTGTGTGGCTGATATCCATTCCCATGCTCTTCCCTTTCTTTGCAACATATGCAGGGGTACAGTAATTTCAGAGTAACCAGGGATAAACCTTTTATAGAACTGGACCAGTCCTAAGAATCCTCATAAGGTCATCTTATCTTGTAGAGTTGGGAAGACCTTGACGATTTCGGTCTTCTTTGGGTCTGGGCAGATTTCTCCTCCATCAATTATAAATCCAAGGTATTCAATTTTCTTTTGTCCAAAGTAGCATTTTGTTGGCTTGATTCTTAGTCTATGTTTTCTGAGTCGTTCAAATACTTCCTTCAAGATCACTATGTGTTCTATGAAGTTCTCTACATAAATGTTGATATCATTGATATACACAATTACTTTATGTCTAATCAAATCGTAGAAGATCTCATTTATTACAGCCTGGAAGATGGTGGGTGCATTACAAAGTCCAAAGGATATTCTTGTGAATTCGTACTGTCCGAATGGTGTCACAAATGCTGACTTCTCCTGTGCTTCAGGCATTATTCTGATTTGGTTATATCCTGCCCATAGGTTTAAAGTTGAGTAGATTTGCACCTTTTTCAACATATTTTGTAAGTCTTCTGAGTGCGGGATCGGATATGTGTGCTTTTTAGTGACTGCGTTCAGCTTGCGATAGTTAATAACTATTCTTTGTCTATCTTTCTTCAGTACTATGCTGATAGATAATGCCTAGGGACTTTTTGACTGTATAATCACTCCTAATTCCAATAGTTCTTGAACATGCTTTTATACAAAGTCATGATAATTGGCTGGCAATCTGTAGGGTGCTTGTTTGATTGGTTTAGTGTCTCCTGTGTCAATATGGTGAGTGAAGAAGGCTTGGTCTAGTAGATCCTTGAAACTGATCACGATGATATCCTCATACTCCTTCAGTAGGTTTTGTAACTGTTTCTTCTGATTCGGTAACAGGTTTTCATTGAGGGAGTAGATGTGCTTTTTGGCATTCTCCTGGTCATCCAGTCTTTCTATTATCACATTTGCTTGTCTAGTTGATCCAAATTCTTTTCTTCCACATCATGTTTCTTCTAAGTTTTCCACTTCTTTCAAAGGTTGCTGTTCACATTTGATGATCACCATTTGGGCGATTCGATCTCCTTGGTATACTTTGAATTGGCTGTGGTTGTGGTTAACTAGTCCAACCTCAATCTCTCCTCTGTAGTCTTTGTCTATTAATTCCGGGAAGGCTCCTATTCCAGAGTTACAATAAAGTCTACTTCTTGCCCATACTTGTGTACATTGTCTAGGTGGTAAGGCGATAGCAATTCTAGTTTTTATGAAGGCTGATGATTTCAGTTTTAGAGTATAGTCTTCATCTACGTATAGGTCATAACCTACAGCTCCTTCAGTTTTTTTCTTTGGTATGATTGTACTTTCTATCAGTTTCTTGACTCGAGTTACTGTATTCTTTTCTTCAACTATGAACACTTCTTCAAAGGTAGGAATCTTCGGTTCTTTCCACTGTTCATGAGTTGTATCTGGAGGTAGGTTCTGCCATAAGTCCTTCCACCACCAATAGCACATGCTGATATGTTCGTCGGGGTGAATTATTTCTTCAAGCACAATGATTTCTTTTTCTGAATCTGAGTTGCTTTCTTTAATTAGGGTAGGTCCATCATCCTTATCATTTTCCTGAAATAAGGCTCTGACTTCTGTAGGTGTTTGAGTAATATATACTTCATTGCTCTATTTATCAGGTACTTCTTCATTTCTGTTTTCTTCAGATACTATCTGTTCTTGTTCCTGATCATGACGTTCCTTCCAAGTCCTATAGTAATTGATATTATATAGTTCATCTGGATATCTGACCCAGTTTTCGCATTCTCAAAGATCATAGGGGTTAACTTCATCCCAGTAGCATCCTTACAGGTAGATGTTGCGATTTCCCCAAAGACATCCTTTGCCAATATATCCAATATTTGTCCAAAAACAGTCTCATACTTCTCCAGTATTGTCTGTGAATAGATGAGGGTTTCCTCCATTATATGGTCCATAATTCATTGAGGGTGGAGTCCTTCGGTGGGTCTATGACAGTTTTGGTTTCTTGATTCTTTTCTCAGTCGGCAAATGCATCTCTAAGATGTCCTAGTAAGGTATCAACTTTGTATCACTGCAAGTACACATTATCTCAGCACAATAGATGCATTGCTCACAGAATGGACATCTAGTATTCCTTATATTGTACTCAATCAACTGGTTCTTCTCTAAGGGTGTCAGGTAGCGGTATTTACTATGGATTACTACGTTTGCTTCTTCTTCTTCTACCAAGTTGAGGTACACCTGTCCGGGGGTTATTTCTTCATCTATGTCATTTTCATCTTCCGGCCTCTGAGTGAGTTTTAGTACTACTCCTTTCTGAATATCCAGGGGTATGCTAAACTTCCTTCCATAGTTGACAAAGATTAACCTTTGTATGTCCAGGTCAATTCTGGCTTTAGCTTTCTTTAACCAGCTGTTGCCTAGGATGGCATTATAGGATTGTGCATCAGTGACAACTATTCTAATGGGAATTATTTCTGTTCCAAACTGGACTGGTACTTCTCTAAGTACTCCTAAAGGTATACTGCTCTTTCCACTTGCGATGACCAAGGTGAAGATAGTAGGTTCATCAATATCCCATCCTAGGCAGTCTAGGAAATGCTTGGCAATAATATTGACTCCTGCTTTGGTGTCAATAATGACTAAGTATGCTAATCCTCCAATGTTGCATTGTGCGTAAGCAGATAAGATATAGATCTGTTTCTCTTATTCTTTGGCAGTATTAACTTCCTCGAATCGGATAGTTGGTTTGGTTTCAGTAATCTGCATCTTCACCTTCTGCTTTATTGATGGTGCGATCTGGAAGAGTTGTTTGAAGGTAATATTAGCCTTTTGACTGGCAATGTCTTGCCACGGGTTGTATTCAAATTCTCTAACCCTCCTAGACTTCTTTTCTTGTTTTCTTCTTGATCAGTCATTTCTTCATCTCCAATGGTTAAGATAACCATCTCGCTAGATTGCATTATTTGTTTAAAGGCTTTGTCCTATTGATCCTCATTCAGCTGTTATCTTTATGTTGGCTTTTTTGGTTTCTCGATAACAACTTCAGGTTCCTGGTTTGGTTTCTTCCTTGGGTAGGGAGTCTTTCTAGTAGTAGTGTGGCTGACTGCTTTGACAAGGTAGGCTTCCAGGTATTCTTCGCTAAATTCTTCATCTTCTTCTTTGATTTCTTGCACTATGTTGGCATGGTCAGCTTTCTTTTCCCCCTCTCTCTCCCGTCCTTCCTTCCAACTTCTAGTTCAGCAATCCTTAGTAAAGTGACTATATCTTCTACAGAGGAAGCAATTCATCTCAGTCTTGTTGTGTTCTTCGGCAACAAAGATTCCTCTTGGTTACTTATTCTGATGGATTATCTTGGCTTCAAGGTTGGCTATGTATGCTGTCATTTCCAAGAACATCTTGGTAATCTTTTCCATTTCATTCTTATATGTTGTCTTTCCCGTTTTTGCTATGACTGTCAGTTTGATAGTATCCTCCTCAGGTGGTTCAGCTGTTGCAGATATCATTTGTACTATAGATATTCTGATGCTGAATTTCCTGCATAGGTCTTGTAGTAACTTGTCATATAGGGATGCCAAATGTCCTGCTTCGGTGTCTCAAAAGGCCTGTGCCATCCTGACTTTCTCGTCCATTCTGTGAGGACCAAACCTCTTGATATAATGTTGGAGATCTGTGGGTAAGCCATTCATAAACACCATTTCTCACACAACTGGGCTAGTTTCTCCACAGAGTTGTATATACTGATCGATAGTAGTGACCCAGTCCTCTGAGTACTGGTTAATTGACATCTTCATGTTAAATAGCTGTTCTTTGATTGATTCTCACTTCTGTTCAGTGAAGTACTTCTCCTTTAACCAGGCTCTTATAATATCCCAATGAGCAGTAGCTATTGCTGCAGCTGTGGCTCCATTTCCTGCTGCTGCGGTAGCTGCAAGGAGTAATTCTCCTAGTCCAGTAGCTGCTGCATCTGTCAGGGCTATATAGTATATTTCTCTTATAGGTTCTCTAAGTTGGGTGGCCAGGATAGGGATTCATCAAGTGCTGACCATTCCTTTGGCTGCAAAGTAGCTTTCTAAGTTATCCAGGAATTCTCAAACATATTCCTTAGTATATCTGTAAAAGGTAGGTAATCTGTCTGCCATAGTTTCCTCATCTTCTTGAGATCTTCTTCTAGATAGTTGTAGTAATATGGGCAGTAGCGGTGGTAGTGCTATTCTTGCTTTTATCTTCTACTATAGGTTTCGGCAAGTTCAGTTATGCAATATAGGTAACAAATTGGTCGAGGTGTCGATTGATTTCCTACCAGTCAGTACTAATTGTGATAGACTAAAATATATTAATAGCAAAATACTCAGAGTTGAGCAGGTACAGAAAATATATTTTAGAGTTCTTAGTGGGTTATACAGTAGTATCTTAAGAAGGGTAATATGTCGGTATAAATGTTAACTGGCAAGATTTAAGTATGATCGATTGAATAAAGTATATCTATTAGAGTCTCGAAACTATCCCAATTGCTTACTCCTTGAGTAAGGCTTTCAATATTCCTTGGGTTGTCTGTTATAAGCTTCCTTAGCTTGTTGCAGTCTGAATTTTATTGATAATTACAAGCAGAGTATTTATAAGAAATTACAAGGTGCTATATAGGCAGCTACTCAGGTTACTACTTAAATTTCTGATTAGCTCAGCTAAATACAAGGTACAAATTGATTAGCTAAGATATAAAAATGATATATCAGGTTATAATGTAATTAGACAGCAAAATAATATATCAGATCAAAATACTATTTTAGGTTATAATGTCATTGTGGATCTCAATAACATTGCAAGTCTCAATAACATTGTAAGTCTCAATAACATTGCAGGTCACATAATTGTGATCTCACATGATCAAATTATATATTGTCACAAAATGTTCTATTATAATATAAACAAATGACCAATTTTTAGTATATTTGTTATAATATACTCTATAAAAGAAATTTTACAAAATTAGACAAATTGTATATAATATATATAAAATATATAATAGATAATATAATTATAAATAAATATAAAAAAGCTCTCCATTTCTTAAAAGTAGAATATAGTTATAGCTGCTTAACTAAGATACTAAAGAATAATTTACTAAATTACAAAAAGACTTTCAAGTACTAATAAAATCTAAATAAGATATTTTCTTAATAGTCTAACTTAGATCTATTATGTATGATAAATATACTAATAACTAGTCATTTATGTATTCATTAAGAATGCTTAGAATTATAAATATGATATCTTCTTTTGCATATCCTTACTATAGCTAAACATACTATACTTTTCAGGCTTTATTATGACTGATATTAAGATATTTTAAGACTCTATACAAACTAATTTATTTAGATAAAAATAGAGGGAGTATTTATACAAATTTGAAAGACTAAAGAACAACTATTAAAGACTTTACTATAAAGAATGTATAATGACTTGATAGTAGTATTTTGCAGAAATAAAAGTCATTAAGTAGAAATAAAAGTTGTCAAGTAGAAATAAAAGTTGTCAATAACTAAAAATGGAAGAGGATAGGAGATCATTATAACTCTAAATCAAGCATAATACTAAATGTTCATAGAAATTAGGTAAGTTAGGGGTTAGCCATCATATCTGAGGGCTCAATTGGGAAGGTTTCATCCTTGAAACTAAAAGAGAACAGGGCAATCTCTTCTTCTATAGCTTGATGAATTTATGCAATTTCAGCAAGAGTAAGCTTAGAAATGTTAACAGTTCTTCTATAAAATTTTGAAAGGAGCTATTTGTAACTAAAGAAAAGTGCATAGGTCTTGTTAATTATATTCTTCATAAACTTGGATAGTACTACTTCTTGCTTTCTATTTTTGTGATGTAGGCTTCATGCTCAACCTTAATAGAACCGGATTATAGTATCTATTATATAATTTTGGCAACATAACCACTTATGGTATTGCTGGCTAAGCAAGAGAAGTTTTTTGAGGTCTTCCTCTTGGTTGAGGGATATTTAGTCAATAGTCTTAAATCCCTTCATCAGTGCTTCCTTTATAGCCTTTTCTATATCTTTCTTTGGGCTATATTTGTTGGGCATAGTAGACCTTAATCTTGCTTCAGTAGACTAAGGTGGGGAGGATAGAACTATTGAGTTTTTTAAGCCAAATTATACTTTCTTTATAGCTTATACATAGTATAGTCCTTTCTATTTCAGTTGTAATTTAGCTAACTATAATGATTCTATAATGTTTTAGTATATGAGAACTTGATCTCCAATATATAAGGGGATTGCATTTGCCTTTCTATCTTGATTTATTCATTGTCTCTTCTATACCTTGTCAATAAATACAGATACCTTCTTTTAGATTAATTATAACCTGATATCTTATGTAATATAAGCCTATAAATGATTATTATATGTTCTGATATCTTTTTCAGAATGATAAAACTCTTGGTTTAGCAATCTCCTATATACAAGTTCAAAGAAGCTGAACTTTGTTGACATCTGATAGATAGTTCAAACTGCAAAAAGAGCACTATCAAGATAATAGTCCCATAATGCTTCTTGATTAATAATCTTCACTAGAACATTTTTAACTATCTGATTAGTATGCTCAGTTTGACCATTTCTCTATGGGTAGTATAATGTCATTTAGATATACTTAATATAATAAGTCTGCTTGAGTTCTCTGATTAGCTTATTCAGAAACTCTATACCTTGGTTATTAATTATTTCTCTTAGTACTTTGTACCTGTAGATAATGTCAGTGTATAGGAACTTGACTACTGTTTATATGTCTGTATCTTTAACTGCTATTGCTTTTAGATATTTTATAAAAAAATTGACTGCTAAAATGATATATCTTTTTTCTATTAATATTACTGGCATAGGTCCTATAATATCTATTCTGATATGTGAAAATAACTCAGCCTTGATGATTGTAGAAGTAACTTAGGGCATATTCTTTATTCTTACTTATTTTTGGTATATGTTATAGTTTTGTATAAAGTTAGTTATGTCATCTTACATTCCAAGCTACCATGCTATATTTCTAAGTTAATATAGAGTATTATCCTAGCCTACATGTCCAGACAACAGATAATTATATACTAATGATGAAATGTTTGATATATCCTTCTCCTAAATTACTGAAATAATACATCTTTTCTTTTTATAATATAATAAATTATTCTAAATTTTATACTATCTACCTGCAGTTCTTCATCCAATCCTCTATATCTTCTCTAATTTCTCTCCTTATCAATCAAATTACTAAATTATAGTATAATATTGCATTTATTGCTGTGCCCTACTTTGGACATCTAATAATAGCATTCTACTATTTTGGTTCATTTTCCCTTTTCTGAATTTCACCATGAAGTCATATTCTTGAAGTGTTATAATCTAATATGTATATATTCCACTTAGATCAAGTCTGTTAAATAACTATTTAAATGCTGAATGGTCTATGATAACTTCAAAATGTCATCTGATAAAATAATATCTAAACTACTTGACTGCCCATATGACCGCGAGATACTTTAATTTGGTTGATTTATAATTCTTTTCAGTACTGTAGGTTCCTCAGCTCATATAATAGATTACTTATTCTAGACCTTTAGTATTATCTTAGAAAAGAATTGTACCTACTCTTACTATACTTGCATTTGTATACAACTTGAAAAGTTTAGTCTAGTTTGGTTTTGCCAAGACAGGTGTAGTTGCTAGAGCTTTCTTTAATACATTGAGTACTTCCTACTTAAGTTTACCTTATTTCTTATTAATTTCTATCCAATTATAGCTTTTTGTAAGGGTTATATATAAGGGTTCAGCTAGACTTGCAAAATTTCATATATATTAGTAGTAGTATGAAGCTAGTCTTAGAAAGACATATATCTCCATTTGATTTATAAGTTGTTTGAATTTAGTGATAGCCTCTACTTTGGCTAGATTAGTTTGGATTCCTTCTTTGTCAATAATGTATCTAAGCATCATAACTTTTTCAGTGGCAAATATATACTTCTTTAGTTTTAAATAAAGATCTTCAATTCTTATTCATATAAGAGTGATATTATTAAATATTACAAATAACTGTTACTATACCACAGTATTACTTAGAACATTCTAGTTACTTAAATCTGAAAGAAGAAACCAATACTTCCTTATCAGGATCAGAAATAGGCATCACTGACATCATAGGCACCACCAACATTGTAAGCACTACTAATATTATAGGCACTACTGACATCATAGGCACTACTAACATTGTAGGCATCGCCAATACTATCAACACTATTGATATCAAAGATTTATAGTTAGCTTATATTATCAATCTTAGCTTTTCAATTTTATATAAATATTCTTCAATTCTTTATTCAATAAACATCAGTCTTCAGTTTAAGTTCAGTTCTTCAATTCTTAAATCTCCTTAATAATCCCTTATATAAATATATTGACCTTATATAACTCTCTACAAGAAGCCAGAATCTTAAAAGGCTTTGTATAATGTAGATAGTTACAGACTTATTAAATTAAAGTTCTGCACTATTCTTGCAACCTTTCAAAATAACTTCTAAAGCTATATGTACTCAAAGACCTTTTAAGAGCTTAAGATCTCACCCCCTTCTATACACCTTAAGAGTGCTAAAAGACTATCTAAATGTACTGTACTCTTTAGACTTTATTATGACTAATATTGAGATATTTTAAAACTCTGTGCAAACTGATTTATTTAAATAGAAATAGAGGGGGTATTTATACAAATTTAAAAGACTAAAGAACAACTATTAAAGACTTTGCTATAAAAATATAATCCAATTGTTGTAAAGAATATATAATGACTTTAGTAGTAGTATTTTATAGAAATAAAAGTTATCAAGCTGAAATAAAAGTTGTTAAGCAGAAATAAAAGTTATTAAGTAAAAATAAAAGTTGTCAAGTAGAAATAAAAGTTGTCAAGCAGAAATAAAAGTTATCAATAACTAAAAATAGAAGAAGATAGGAGGTCACTATAACTCCAAATTGAGTATATATTAGGAAACTATTTTCAGTTCATAGTCTATAACTAGCATCTGTACTCATAAGCTGTTCACAGGCTGTTTACAGGCTGTTTTAGTTAGTTTATAGTTTGCAATATTGTTCTAGTAAAGTTCTAGAGTAGTTTGTAGCTATTTATAGCTATTCACCAATAATAGTTTGTAGTCTATAACTAGCATCTATGTTTATAGTTATTTTGTTCATAGCTCTTACTAAAATAGTTCACAGCTCTTAGTAAAATAGTTTATGAATTAATTAACTATTTTTCTGATGTAGTATCAAATATTTGTAGAAATCAGGCAAGTTGGGGGTTAGCTATCACACTATGAATAAAGAAGTAATAAGTACTAGTTGATATCTTAAAAACAAGACTTAGATTAATAAAAGAACTGAAATTATTATTAAGAAAATATTTTCAGTTTATAGTCTTTAACTAGCATTTGTACTTATAGTCTATTCTAGAGCAGTTTACTATTTTGCTCTATTGTTCTAATACAGTTCTAGATAGTTCTAGGTAGTTTGTAGATAGTTTATAGATAGTTCTAGAATAGTTTATAAGTATTTATCAAAAACAGTTTATAGTTTGTAAGTAGTATTCATGCTTGTAGTTATTTATTTATAGATCTTAATAATATTGTTTATAAACTAAATAATATTATTTATAAATTAAAAATATTTCCTAATATATATTATAAAATTTAAAACCTAATATCTGTATCTAGTACATATCTCTATACCTAGATATATCCTTACTTATTTTATATCTAGAGATTTTCTGGAGATAGGAAGAATATTTAAATATTAATAGAAGACTTAAAATATTATAAATATAACAATATATATCTGGATTTTTATATATCTGATACTTAGAAATAATAAATATCAGGTTTTAATTTTATAATATAAATATAAAAGATATAGTAGATTATAAATTAGAATATATATTAAGATTCTTTATACTTGCATTAAGTATAAAGAGAATATAAAAGGAAAAGAACTTTTTATTTTACTCTATAAATAAAAACCTAATGCTTTCTATAAATGATATCAGGAAACTATTTTCAGTTTATAGTCTATGACTAGTATCTGTACTTATAGGCTGTTTACAGGCTGTTTGCAGGCTATTTTAACTAGTTCATAGTTCACAATATTATTCTAGAGATATTCATAGTTTATAATATTATTCTAGTAGAGTTCTAGAGTAGTTTATAGCTGTTTACTAATAATAGTTTATAGTCTATGACTAGCATCCATGTTTATAGCTATTTTGTTCATAGCTTTTAGTAAAATAGTTTTGCAGCTCTTAGTAAAATAGTTTGTAGATTAATTAACCATTTTTCTGATAGACAAATCAACTCTCTAAAAAGTAATTAAATAAAGCTAAATAAACTATAAGCTATATTTACTATCTATATAGGTAAATATTAGCTTAACATCCTTATTTAAACCATAGTACAGTTCTAAATCTAAGGTAAAGATGTAAGGATAATCTGATCTGATATATTTATATATCTTGAAATTGAAATAAATGAAACTAGAGCCTTATTATAAAGCTAAAATATATTAAATATTATTAATACTCTTATTTAAATTCAATTTAAATCTAGACAAAAAACATTAATAGAAATTCAAAAAAATCTAAATAAAAACTAACTTAATTACATAGAGATAATTCTAAATATCTATAGTATTCAGGTTTAGATATTATTTATAGATAATGAATCAAATTTCGCAACGTCATGGTTTGGGAGCTGGTGAAATCTGTGACGTCAGAAGTTCACTTTGTTTGAAATATGAGTTGCCCCATATGAATATACTACTTATGAAAACTGCGCACCCCAATTTTGTCAAGAGTCACGAGATTAGCCATACCCAGTGACACCCACACATTGCTGTGCCTTCTCTACTTAAACGTCAGACGTGATCCAGTCACTCGCTTATTCCCACCATCTTATACAAAAAGAATACTGTAGGCTCTATTCACCATTCTTAGAACCCCTCCATCACCGCAAAAGCTGCTTGTTTTGTCGCTGACCAAGGCTGCATTCACATTTTGTTTCATAGACAGTATACAATGGCATCTTCACTGCCGCAGTCAAGCGATCTTAACGCCACCTGGGGCTTTCTTGAGCAAGGAATTGACCAGATTATGAATCGTTTAGAGCAAGGCTTGAGTTATCCTCGCTATATGGATCTATACACGTAGGCGTTCTGATTCAAACTTGAGGAATTTTCTTTCTGTTATGGATGAACCAAGTTTTGAGCAATAGAGAATTTCAGCTCAAAACTTCCTGGGTGCAACATTCCAATATCTTCGCCACCACAGGGTTATTTACAACTATTGCACAAGCAGTCGTATGAACACCGGAGGGTTCAGCGCGGAGCCTATTGCGTCAGGAGGACATATTGCTCAACGAGGTAAGCTTTATTAACAGATTTACGATGGCGTATCAAATTGTAGACTAACAATTCAACCCACGTCACCAGGTGCAAGTTTAATGGGGAGTGATTTGTACAACAATCTCATCAAATTTCTTGAGAACCATTTAACCAAAATACGCAAGGTATTCGTAGCGTTTCTGACGCTCCGATAGATCGTGAAGGCAACACAATATGTCAGAAACTTGCTAATATTCTTTTTTGCATGTCGAAAGGAATCGGAACAATACATGGACGAGTCATTGCTTCAATATTACACCAAGCAATGGTCAAAATACACTTCCGCGTCCGGATACGTGCATCACGTTTTCCGGTACCTCAATCGTCATTGGGTCAAGAGGGAGATTGAAGAAGGTAGAAAAAACGACGTTTTTGACGTGTATACGGTATGTATATGTACGATATGTTTATACTGCATATAATGTCAGTGTAATTAAAAGAAGTTACCAATATCTCTCTTTCTAGCTCGCTCTAGTCAGTTGGAAGAATCACATGTTTGTCCACGTTCAGCACAATGTCATGGCCGCGGTCTTAAAACTAATCGAACGGCAAAGAAACGGTGAATCGATCGAAACCGGCTTGATCAAGAGTATCGTCGAGTCATTTGGTAATGATCTCTTAATGTGATACGTTCTTCCCACTATACAGCTATTTGTTTTAAGTATCATCTGGGTTAGTGCTAAAACTCTTAGTCAATAACCAGTTTCCCTGGGCCTCGATGACAATGATGCCGCCAAGTTGAACTTGGAGGTTTACAAGAAATATTTTGAGGAGCCTTTTGTAGTTGCTACTGAGGTTTATTATAAGACGGAGTCGGAAAAATTTATCAGCGAGAACAGCGTCCCCGATTACATGAAAAAGGTGATCACACGGTTATGCCTTCTGCGTTTATGTTATTCTCATAGCATTCCGTATATCATTATGACAGTTTGCGGATTTTCCTGAATCAAATTAGGCTGAATCACGGTTGTCCGAAGAGGAAAGTCGCGTCCAAATGTATCTTCATCAGACCACACATAAGCCGGTAAGTGGGAAAGGCGACTGTCTGTGATATATTTCATCCATTTCATGCATATGGTTTAAATGTGTTGCTAAAGAATTTGATTGATTCAGCTCATTACAAAATGTGAGACCGTACTTGTCAAGAACCATTCCGAGGGAATATGGGATGAGTTTCAGAATCTACTGGATGCTGACAAACAAGAAGGTATATTGAAAAGCGCGATTTAAAGTATAGAAATGAGTACAAAAAAATGGGTACATCTAACTAAACATTCCGTAACCACTCGTTTACTTTTTTTTTTTTTTTTTTTTTTTGGTTTGATAGACCTCCACAGAATGTACTCTTTATTGGCTCGCATCCCCGAAGGATTAGATCCACTTCGCACTCGATTCGAGGCACATGTACGACGTGCTGGTCTGAGTGCGATTGAGAAGATCGCTGATACTCAACAGGATGCAAAAGATGGAGTCAAAGACAATGATACTGTCGTAAGTAATAATTATATGCAACTTGTATTTATAAATTTGGATCTTTTGCTTTCATGTGCTTTACTGACTTTATTCTATTCTTGTTCTATTCTGAATGTGTTAAAGGAACCCGCCAAGTATGTTGATGCACTACTGGAAGTTCATAAGAAATATAACGACCTTGTGCAAACCGCTTTCAAGGGAGAGGCAGGGTTTGTTGCATCTTTGGATAAGGCTTGCCGCGAGTTTGTGAACCGGAACAAAGTTTGCAAGTCTTCGACTTCCAAGTCACCGGAACTATTGGCACGTTTCTGTGACTCCTTGCTAAAGAAGAGTGCTAAAAACCCGGAAGAGGGAGAGCTCGAGGATGTACTGAACAGCATCGTAGGTTGATTCCGAGCTCAAACGAGCAATCTCAATTGTTTACAATCAACGAATTGGACATATTGAAAGCCACTAAACAAAACAAACTATTACCAATCCCTTTCCATAATAACAACCCCTTTTCTTGTAAATTACAGATGACAGTTTTCAAGTACGTCGAAGACAAAGACGTATTCCAGAAGTTTTACTCGAAGATGCTGGCTAAGCGCCTTGTCAATGGAACTTCGGCGTCAGATGATGCCGAAGCTAGCATGATCTCCAAATTGAAAGAAGCTTGTGGCTTTGAATATACCTCGAAACTTCAGCGTATGTTCACGGATATGGCATTGAGTAAAGAGCTAAACGATCAATTCAAAGATCAAATGCAGCAAAACCATGATAGTAGTGAACTGAACGGTACGTTCTATTAGCTATTATGTTTTATCTGTTCAACCAAAACAACTGGGTAAGTTCTTTTATGATTGACATCTTTGTCTCTTCTACTTTATCTTTAGTCGACTTTAGCATCTTGGTGCTGGGTGCTGGTTCATGGCCACTAACTGCACCAACAACAGGATTTAACATTCCGGAGGATGTAAGTGACCTTTATTTGTTTTTTGTTTCATTTCTATTCTATCAAACACATTTACTCATTAAATGATCACTCTATCCAACATAGATTGTGAAAACCTATGATCGATTCCAAAAGTTCTATCAAGCGAAGCACTCTGGGAGGAAATTGAATTGGCTATTTCAACTATCAAAGGCTGAATTGAAAACAAACTATCTGAAGCACGCCAAGACTGGTTACACCCTTCAGGTTAGTTTAGATTCTCAGAGCACACAGCAACACTGTGATGACGTCAAATAAGTCATACAGTGGAAATTGCTTCTCATTGATCACATTATCTATTGGCACGCCAGGTCTCCGCCTACCAAATGGGCATTCTTTTGCAATACAACAACGCGACGTCGTATACAATAGAAGAGCTTCAAGAGAACACTTCCCTTACTCCGGACGCTCTGAACCCTGCCCTCAATATTTTGGTGAAGGCTAAGGTTCTGTTATTAGAAAATGGGGAAAATGTTGGGGATACATGTTCTAAGTATGATTTGAATCAAGAATTCAAAAGGTCTGTATCATGCTCCATTCTCCCCATCCTTTGCATCATGAATTTGAATAGCATCATGAATTTGAATAGCATCCGATTTATACTTTTAAATTACATTTTTTTCTGCTACAGCAAAAAAGTCAAAATCAACCTCAACATGTCCGTTAAATCGGAGCAGAAAGTGGAGTCTGAGGAGACACATAAGACAATCGAAGAAGACAGAAAACTACTGATGCAGGTGGGTGTTATTTACTAAGTTTTTGATCATGATTTAGCCTTTTGTGAAATTGAAATATTATATTATTACTCTAGGCCGCAATCGTCCGTATCATGAAGACCCGCAAGGCCATGAAGCATCCTCTCTTGGTGAATGAGGTGATCACCCAACTGCAAACCCGTTTTAAGCCTCGGATTAATGATATAAAGAAATGCATTGACATTCTCCTGGTTCGTCTTGATATTCTTTTTGTATCCTTTTTTGACAATTTATTGTTTGCGAAACTGACCAAAATATGTCTCTTCTTTAGGAGAAGGAATATATTGAACGTGTCGAAGGCCAAAAGGATTTATTTAGTTACATGGCGTAGTTTGTGAAACACTGGCATGAGATATTTGAAGCCCAAGGGAATTTGTATCAATGCGAAAAAAAAAAAAAAAAAAAAAAAAAAAAAAAAAAACACAGACTTAGATTTTTCTTTTATTCTTGCTTTTGCACTTGTATGGGTGAATGGCTTTTTCTTTTCACGCATGTTTTATTAGGCCAGCATACTTGTAACAATTTGTGTCTTTCAACTCGCTTTTATCCAATATCAAATTACACCGTTGAGTATTTTGCGTGGTGTGGATTGAATATCCTAATGACTTACGTCGGACTCAGGTACTACAGGCCAATTAATAACAACTGCTGTCATTAAGAGTGAATTGGCCAAGCAGATCCTAGCAAAGCACAGATTTATTGTTTTACCTTATCGTTTACAGATTCCTCTTTTTTGCTCCCTTATCAATGATAATTGATTATAAAAGTATAAGAATAATTAATTTTACATAGGTTTTGGATTTTATTTTATTTTTTATCATTTTGTAGAATATGGCTTGCACAGCTTTATAAAATTTCCATTGGCGAGTTTTATTAAAAATAAAAAATAATTTAGCCACTTTTGTAAAATCAGTACATTTAGACTAAGAGATGTTTAAACTTAAGAACTCTAGGTAAATACCACAACATATTAACATATAAACATCACTGTACAACACATTATACGGTTACTAAATCACTTCAGCTTCATATTTACTTGTCTGATTTTGCTACAACATACCCGATATTATATAGATATTTCAAAGATACTAATGTATACAGTCACACAATAATCCACTACGCTACATTCAACTGCTATTGCTATGCTATGTCGAGGTTGGCGCGTTAATTAACCCGCCGTCCAAAACTATAATCGTCTTAGAACCAACTGTTGAAAGTTGAAGTACAAATTAGGAATGAAAGTGAGCAACATAACATTGGCAAAAAAAAAAAAAAAAAAAAAAAAAAAAAAAAAAAAAAAAAAAAAAAAAAAAAAAAAAAAAAAAAAAAAAAAAAAATGCGCTGCAAACAGGCACGTAAAATTATATGACTACCTGTTATCTTCCTCGATCACAGTGGTATCACCAAATCTATCAGTCTCCACAACTAATTAATAAAAACCAAATAACGATTAGAAAAAGCGAGAAGTATGGAGTACGTTTCATCACAATAGATAGCTAGCTCCTTACTAGTCGTATCACCGCCAAAGCCCATAAATCCGGGGTCGCGTTCGACGATTGTGGTGTCACCGAATCCATCTAAATACCATGCAGAATTTAAATTATATGTAACAACTTTCTGGGAAGTTTAAAATTCGCTCAAAAAGATCAGCTATTGGAACATACCTGTGGTGATCGTCTCGGTATCCCTACCGAACCAGCCAGAGCGCTCCTCAATCACCGTGGTGCCACCATAATCACGGCCAAATCCCCAACCGCCGCCACCGCCATGATGCCTATACTAAGTATCCATAAACAAAAAAAGGAAAAGAAAAAAAAAAACGTGTAAATTGCCAAATCGTAAAATCATTTAATTCACTTATCCCACCTATTCATTAAAGCCAATAAAATTGAGAAAAGAGAGATTTTAGATAGCATAACCAACCCTTTGCTCATCCCTCTGCTCGTCTTTGTTATGCTCTAAGACTTCGCCGGCAACAAAACCCGCAAGACCCGCAGCGGCAGCAGCTCCTGCGAGACCCAAGCCAGAGAACCCTCCTGCTTTTTTAGCAGGTTGTTGAGCATGCTGCGGTGGAGGATACTGTTGAGGCGGTGGGGCATACTGCTGAGGCGGCGGCGAAGCGTATTGATGAGGAGGCGGCGAAGCGTGATGAGGTGGCGGAGGGTACTGTTGAGGAGACGGAGGATACTGTTGGGGAGGTGGAGGATAGTAACCCCCTTGAGGGGGTGGAGGAGAGGAGTAATAATTGCGTGCACGGGGATCTTCCTACAAAATTGATTTGATAGTAAATTATTATGGCCAAACTTTTCAGGTAATCAAAGAATGCAAAATAAGCCTGGAAATTCTACCCAGGTCGTGGTACGGGTGTTATGGTCGATAACTTAGAAACCAAAAAATGTAAGCCAATTTAGTCTTCCTGGATCACCTATATACAAGATATGGTTAAGAAAGGGCTGGCATGCTTACAGTAGTAACGGCCGTCAGGGGCTTGCTACAGTCCCGCAAAAGTTGGTCATGGAAGCAGACGTATCTCAGCAGACTGAAATTTGTGTAAATAGTCGACTTGAAATGTCATAAACTGTTGAATAATAATACCTTGGCTTCCCAACCTATCCAGAGTGAGAAAAAGTCCAACGAAACAGTGAGAACCGTAAAAGTTGGAATATATGCTTTAGCAGAAAGTGAGAATGTGCAAGGCAAAGAGAAACATACCGGCTGGCAACGGAGCAGACATTATTGTTGGATTTAAAACAAGAGTTAGAGAGAGAGGGGGGGAAAGTTGGGACGTTTGGAGTCAAAATAATTTAAATGGAGCAGGTGATGCGACCAATGATCTATCCAACCGGCTGGTCCGCCTGCCAGCCACCCAATTGGTATGTGGCGCGGACTTGGCGGGCTTGGACCAATGGCCGAACCCATCCTTTTTATTTTTTTATTGCCGCTGAAAAAAAAAAAAAAAAAAACCGTCCTCGCTCTATGGTGCGCTCGACAACTTTTAAAAAAAAGGTTCTGTAGACCTGTCAAGGACCTCTTAAGATTATTTCTACAGATGGTTTTTTGAAAATCGAAGAATTTGTGGCTTATCTTTTAATTACATAACGACTGTTATTATCTCGCCATCGTCATCGATATGACGGCATCATCAATTTGTATACTTTTCTAACCAGACAAAGTGAACATTTGACGTCACTCGAATATCAGGTTTAAAGATTTTATTTTTCTCTTGTTTTGCTTGTAACCTTTTAATTATTTGATATCCACCATATAAAATAATTGCAGTAAGCAAGTCAAAAGTATAACCTAATGTCTTTTGCTTTTACATCTCTCCTTCTCATTTGATATTCTAATTTGCTTTATACTCCTAAGTAGCTTTAGCAAAGTCTTTATCTTTGAGATCACTAATACTGATTTCTAAATGATATATTAGGTTTTTATAGTTCTCTATTGATATTGTAATTAGGTAAAATGTAAATTTTATTATCTTTATTAATTATTAGAAAAATATTTTTAGTTTATAAATAGTATTACTTTACTTATAAATAGTATTTATTAAGATCTATAAATAAATAGCTATGAGTATAAATGCTAGTTACAAACTATAAACTGTTTTTAACAAACACTTATAAACTATTCTAGAACTATTTATAAACTATCTACAAACTACTTAGAACTGTATTAGAATAGTAGAGCAAAAGAATAAACTACTCTAGAATAGACTATAAGTATAAATACTAGTTAAGAACTATAAAATGAAAATATTTTCCTAATATATCTAATATAAAAACCATCTAAGAATATTTAGATAAAGAGAGAACTATTTACTACTAGAATTATAATATATCTTTTTATTAAAAGACTTATCTCAATATACTTAGTATTGGCTATAATTATTTTAAAAATATTAGGAAAATATTTTCAGTTTATAGTCTTTAACTACTATTTATACTTATAGTCTGTTCTAAGATAGTTTATTCTTTTACTTTACTATTCTAGTATAGTTTGTTCTTTGCTTTATTGTTCTATTATAGTTTTGAGTAGTTTATAAGTAGTTCTAGAGTAGTTTATAAGTAGTTCTAGAGTAGTTTATAGAATATTAATCAAAAACAGTTTGTAGTTTGTAAAACATTTGTGCTTATAGCTATTTATTTATAGATCTTAATAAATATTATTCACAAATAAAATAATATTATTTATAAACTAAAAATATTTTCTTAATATACTTTGAAAATATATAAGACAATTTTCTCACCTTGTTCTTGTTTTAAAGTGCTTCTAATAGTATAGTACTATAGTTTTTTTGATTCCATAGTGGATCTGATGTAATTATATTAATTTCATATTGACATTTATTTTATTATAGAGATAGTCCTATGTTTGTCAAAAATAGTAGAAACTATTGGTATGTCAAAACTGGGTAGAGACTAAAACAAATAACAGCTCGCGGCGAATGATCCAAATAGAAAGGTTCTTTGATTCTTGAATTGTATGCGCTCATATCAGGCCAACCAATATGGAATCATATTATTCATGCTTCAAATCGTTTTTCACCAAGTTCTTGTCGAGAACAACATCAATAACGACATGGTGATTAGGGCCTTTTTATAATGATTGTTTTATATTTCAAGAACACCATCCCGGTTGCTATTGCATTAAGATAATTGATATGCCAGACACACCGCCTCGTCCAACCATCCAGCGTCTCGCATTGCAAAGCTCACTCCTGCCTGCCATTATCACCAGCCTTTGCGGTATTATTAGTAATGGCATTTATGGTAGAATGTGAGTGACGTCATTTGTTGTTTTCTCTCACACACACGCCTCCGTTCCGACTTAATTCGCCGAGTTACTATTTTCTGGCATCCTAACATTGTGGAGAGTCACAAAGAATTAGCAATAAACGAATTTGGAATGATAATTAGCCAATCGGGTGCGTCGGTGAATTTGTCGGAACGGAGGGGGGCGCATTCATTTCTGTTCTGTATTTCTGTAGGTGACTGTATGCACTTGACAGCGGAGTGCTTTGAATCTCTCAAACATCGCGGTAATACAATAATTGTACTAGTCTTTACAGCATACTGTATTGACTTTTCTGACATTGGATTTTGTACAGCCTTTTGGGAGAGCGCGCACTAGGAAAATTCCTAGAATTTCGGTTCCTTGCTGGCGACCTGAAAAACCGAAGAAATAGAGCACTCTGACTATAAGCATGACCTGAATGTTATCGGTAATCACTACTCTGAAATGCCTGAATTCAGAAAGAAGGTACTGAAGTGGAAGCAGGATTTCAAGGCAAGTGTTCCCATTTCATTGGTTAATTTGACGATATTAGTTACACTGTTCCTTCACCAACTACCTTGCTGGTACTGCTGGCAATGGGAAAGGCCCGGTGCTTGTCGGTGAGCACGAACCGGCGCTTGTTGGGAGCACACCGTAAATGTGTGTCAGTGGGCAGTGTAGCGCTTCAACGGACTACTTTGTGGGTATGGCTCACAAGGGAAAGGCCCGTACTGGCCCAGAGCTGGCATGGTGCTTGTTCGTGATAGTCGTATACCTTTTTTTTATGCGAAGTTAGGCAAGGATCTATTGTCGAAAGTCGAACCGCAAAGGAAGTGTCTGAGGTAAGAGATGAACAAACGTTCCTAAAGTTTGATGTCATAATTAGTGAAACTAATTAATCAATGTTACCGTTACAAGTTACAAGTCCAAACGATATTGCACATAGATGCCGTTGAGCATTGTGCTGCAGTATCGAAACTTTTTAAAAGTAATTGAAGTGGTAGTCGAAAAATTCGATCCTAGTGCTCGTCGTACCTCAAGAAAAAGACAAAATGTATATAATTCCGATGAATCCGAGGCCTCCGAGACAGAGCCTGTCACAAGGTAGATTTTGTATATCAATATTTATTTCTGAAGATTCTAATATGCTTATATGTATAATTTAATAGTGAATGCAGTGACGATGATGATAGTGAGTACCACGAGGATGTTACGAGACCTCCGACAAACGAATGTGGCACGTCTACCCGTTCCTTGATAGAGGAAATCAAAGACTGGTACAAAGACAAGATTATAGGAGCTTTATTCACTCCTTGATTCTCAGCCTTTCGCCTAAGGCCCTGTTTCGACCCAGCATTTTTCATTTTGCTGCCCTACGATTTTATCGCACTCGATAGTTTTCCACCGAGAAGCTTTTCGCCCACGTACAATTACTGTCCCGCCATGCAGAACTGTACATACTTGTCTAAAAGAGGATTCATGCCCCAACATCTTTTGTTTTTTTAGACATATATGTACTAAGTATACAAATTTGGAATAATTAGTATACATACATACAGCAGTCGGCATATCATGTAGCATGTAATATGCTCGTACACGTGCTTGAGCTCGGGAATAAAATACATATCTTGAACTCGGCAAGAACGGTTTTTATCTGATGCGACTTACTAATTCCCCTGTGCCCTTGAACGAAGTTTGATTGTATGAATATAGTCATCATGGCGACAAACGCCGAAAACGAGTGGGACAGATAGTGACTGTGTAGATTTATAACTAGGAAACGTCAAGCCATTGTGAGTCCAGAACGAAATAGTGAAATCATTCATTGTGTGAAAAAAAAAAAAAAAAAAAAAAAAAAAAAAAAAAAAAAAAAAAAAAAAAAAAAAAAAAAAAAAAAAAAAAAAAAAAAAAAAAAAAAAAGCAGAGAGAGTGCGAGAGAAAAATAATAAAGAAACATGAAGCAAAGAGTGGTGGGTTATGCTTTTGGCTATTATCCTATATGCTGGCTATTGAACCATTAAAAAGAGAAAAGCGCTCAATGTCCCTAAGTGACGTCACAAGTTCACTTTGTCTAGTTTTGTTGCAGCATGCCCCATATATATTATTCGCTATAAAGCCGTTACCTTACAATGCCGTTATCTTACAATGCCCAGTGGTAGCGCTAAATTTTGAATGAATTTTGGTTTTCGAGGATAATTCCCAATTCATGTCTTAAAAGAATTCTTGCGTAATATCTTTAGAAGAATTCTTAATTCTTGCGTAAACATCTCCTAACCAATAAGCATTATTAGCGCAAATCATATTTATTTTGCATGTATTTTGTATGCTAATACGGAAATGTCCCAGAAAAAAAGTGCAGTCAACTAACAAATTGCCATCATAGAAAAACTGACATGTACACAGATGAAAAGCGTGGTAAATTTGTACATAAACGAATCATAAATAAGTGTGAAAAGTTATATACAATAAGGCGTTGCTTTCGGAATTAAAAAAAAGTTAAAAATCCCCACAAAGAGATTGGAAGGTGAAAATACCGGATTGTACCAAAAAAAAAAGGGGGGGCTAAAGCTTTCAGAAGCTTAGTGAGGGAATGCCATGTACACCGATAAATGTAACTTTGAGAAGCAAGGAAAAAAAAGTACAGTGAAGTGTCGGAAAGGAAGGTGTGAATTCGTTTCCGCAAATGATTGGTAGAGAGTGTGAAGAAATGGTGGTACGTAAGATTGTTCGGCGTAAGAATTACACATTCTACCTTCCGAACGTGGATTCGTCAATGGCGCCCCAACCGAAGCCATCCACGAAGGTCTCAGGCGAAATAATGCGATTTATGGTCTCGGCATTTGGCATTTTGCTGGAGGCGCTACCTTCCTCGTTATTAGACGTAATGATGTCTGCCCCAAGGCTAAGAGAGAGTCGATGGGCGTGTTTGTCAGAGATAGGCGAGGGCGGCGGAGTCACCAAGGTAACGGTGCTAGGGTTGGTCGGGGCTATATGGGCCCCGGTTCGTGAGCAGCGCATGTCATCAAGTAGCTGGCACCGTTGGCTACAGTAAAGAGCATTTGGAGGGAGGGAGGTTTGAGAGCAAACGATGCACCAGCCATCTGAGTCCATGTTTCCTGAGAGTGGTTCGGAAGGGGGATTTGACATAAAGAAGGGGTGGAGGGATTGCTTGTCGGCTTTTCGATGACTAGAGGGTAGCATTTTATATCATCGTCAAACAAGATACTTGATTTTCTCGGTTACACGGATTGCGCTCAGTTCCTATTCAGTCACCATTCTTGGAAAGGCCTGCTAATATTTGACTCCCCCCAAAACCAATGGCCAATTAAACCAAGCCTTTTTTTTTTTTTTTTTTTTTTTGAAAGCCCGTTTCTTCGGGAAAACGGACAGGACCCAGAATATACCAAAGTTGTTCCTCGAACATGTGCAACGTGCCACGGTGCTGTCCCGTTCCTGGAATGAGACGGCTTTTAAGTACTGTACTTATGGACAATGATGAAAGGTGGATGGACTGATGATGGATAGATTCTGAGCGGATGATATCGTTATCTCTTATTGATGCGACTGGCGGACATAGACCTATTCTGGTTCGTGATCCTGCCCAGGGGCATCCTCTCCTTCCCTCTGCCCCCTTCCCCCCTTTTTTTCCCTTTTCTCTTTTGGCAATGTTTAAACTTTGAGAAAGGAGAGAGAGGGGGGAGAAACAAAACATTGTAATCAATTCATTGAAATAGTTCAAGGAGTAAAAGAATGTCAGTTGAAGAGGTAAGAATTCTCTCTTCGACAGATGATTGATGATTGACAAGATCGCCCTCTAGTTTTCGGCCCTTCAAACTCCGACAGCTCAACTAAAAAAAAATCGGAAAAGTGAAAAGGCACCCCATGACTCAAAGAAATCGGAGTATTATGTACTGGTTTACTTGTGCATGTCCCGCGTCCTTGTGTCACAAGTACTTGAATCCGTGCATCCTAAAATGTGGACCGAGATTTTCGAATTGACTGTGCCAAATAAGAGTAATAAAATATTCAACGGAAGACGGAATGAAAAAAAGGGGGAATTAAAATACTTTACGTCGTACACGTTTGTCGATCGGAATAAACAAATAAATGGTTTTTTTTGAAATGTGCAATTAAGGGGTTCCGACCGTGGGAAGAGAGCTCCCGTTCTTGTATTATTTCTATTATCGAGGCCTTAGGAAAAAACTATCAGAAGGAATTCATTTATTAGATACTAAGGCAACGAAATAAAGACTCGTCCCGTGTTTGTGGCTCAACGTTTAGAGAATAGAGTGTGTTTCAATTCATCATTCGAGCAGCTTTTTTTTTTTTTTTTTTTTTTTTTTTTTTTTTCTTCTTATCTTACATAATCCCTTAATAACTCTCTTTTCGCGTTAAATTTTTTTAGTCACTCTTCCGAGGTTACTCTCCCTCATCGTTCTTTTCTAGTTATTTTCTAACCTTAATTAAGATTTAATAATTAAGTAATTGGTATTAGAAAGAAGATCTGATATGCTTGATTAAGTGTTACTAATTAATTAATTAATTATACTTTTTTTTTTTTTTTTTTTTTTTTTTTTTTTTAAAAAAAAAAAAAAAAAACTATAGTTAAAGATTTGACAAATAAATATATTGCCTACACTTATATATTTTTATCTTTATAATATTATAAAAAGATAATTATTAGAAAAAGTTTATTATATTTAGTATAAGAGATTTCTATATTAGCAAAATATTTTTAGTTTATAGTCTATAACTAGCATTTATACTTACAAGCTGTTTATAGGTTGTTTGTTATTTTGCAATACTATTCTAAAGCTGTTCATATTGTTTATATATTCTAAAACTGTTTATATACTATTTATAGACTATTCTAGCAAGTTTGTTAAAAACAGTTCATAATCTATAACTAGCATTAGTGTTCCATAAAAACAGACCTGTCAACTCAAAACCTAGCCTGAATTTTACTCTAGCCCAACCTGCCACCCAGCCCATTTTTAAAGTTTACTAGGTGTACACCTAGCCTGAATTTAACCTGAACCTGACCTGCTACCCAGCCTATCTTTAAAGTTTGCCAGTATATTTCCAGCCCAAATTTAACCTGAACTCAGCTCAAAATTTGATTTGAATTTAATATATTGATACAAGACTTTAACTCATAACTAGCAGTTATTCAATTATTAAATGAAATTAATTCAATTCTATAATTAATTACCTACATAATTGTATTATTTGGTTAAATATGAATATTAAATATATATATTAAAAATGAAATGATTAAATGTATAATAATTAAATGTACAATAATTAAATGTATAATGATTAAATATATAATTATTAAATGTATAATGATTAAATGTATAAGTTATTAAATATACAATTATTGAAGAAATTGCAAAGTACTTTTTTTTAAATATATATATATATATATATTATGATGGCCAACCCCTAACTTAACTGATTTTCATGAATTTCATACTATGCTTAATTTAGGGAGTTACCATAACATTCTGTACCCTTCTATTTTTAGTCCTTGACGACTTTTTATTCTGCTTGATAACTTTTTATTCTACTTGATGACTTTTATTTCTGCTTGACAACTTTTATTTCTACAAAATGCTGCTACCAGAGTCATTATGTATTTTTTGCAATGATTGGATTGTATTTTCATAGCAAAGTCTTTATTAGTTGTTCTTTAGCCTTTCAAATTTATATAAATACCCTCTCTATTTCTATCTAAATAAATCAGTTTGCACAGAGTCTTGGAATATCTCAATATCAGTTATAGTAAAGCCTGAAGAGTACAGCATGAAGCTATAGTAAAGATACGCAAAGGGAGATATCACATCTGACACTCTGAGCATTCTCAATGAACAAACGAATGAACAACCGGTTATTAGTACATTTGTCATATCTTGGTGCCAACTGGCAGGAGAGTTATCAAAAGACTAACTCTCATATCCTTATTTAAGTAGGACTGAACTACCCCTTCAAGTAATGACAGTGCACCCATAGCAGAAGACAGCATCATTCAAAACAGATCACCAAAAGACACCCCCGCTTTTTATATGAAGAAGATCACTGAATAGTTCCGGCTCTGAGGAAGAAGAATTCATTACACCTGACCCTTCAGACAGCGATTATAGTGAGATAAGAGAATCCATTGCCTCTCTTACAGTATATAACAGATTATCATCAGATGACGAATCAGCTATCGATTTTGGTGATGATTTACAAGCATTATTTTACGAATTATCTGACAATGAAACAGATGACAAACCAGAAAACAATACATACGGAATGACAGAAAGACCACCGACCTTCACTGGTTACATACCAGCTGAATCAGTAATCAAGTTCATTGAAGATTTGCAGATTTACAATGTGATCTGATAGTTCAACAATGTTGTAAAAGTAAATGTCCTAGAAGCAGTTTTACGAGGACCCACCAAGATTGCATATGACGCTGCAATAGCCACTATGGCAGCAAATGGAGGATTTAATAGAGGAGCAGAAGAGGCAAATGCAGAAGCTGATGCCTTAGTAACCTTTACCAATGCCATTGCATGGTTAAGAGAAACTTACTATACTGCTGACATATAGCAAAGCATAAAGGATCAACTAGCATCAATATACCAAGAAATAAATGAAAGTCCTCTCACCTTCCACACAAAGATATGATATGTGATAGACCTCATGGGATATCCAGCAGCTAACCAGGACCTCATTATAAAGCAATCTTTCATGAACGAACTTCACTGAGAAATCGCCCTCCAAGTATGCTCCAGCCCGGTTAGATTAAATCATACACAAAAAGTAGACTATGCATAGAGATATTGGGCCATACGAAACCCAGGTCAAGATATAATGCAACAGATTTTACCAGGCAATCTTCAAGAAACTCATACCATACTAGTGGTTGTACTCACCATTGCATCAGCAACAGTTAACTGGGGAGCAGCTTTATGAAAGAACCCAGCCATGGATGATCTTATTGAACAGATGAGCAAGATGACTGTGCATATATCGGACCTTAAAAGGCAGATCGATACACAGTGACTAGTTCAACGATTTATGGCAAACTCAACCTCTGTGACAGGATCAAATGCATATTCGATTGGAAATTCAAGGTGCTTTAGGTGTAATTAAGATAGGCATATTTCAAGAGACTGCACTCAACCTGACATGAGAGTATGCAAGAGATGCGGAGAGAAAGGGCACTACACTTCAAGGTGTATAACAGAAATGAGTAGAATCACCCAACCAAGAACTCAAGGATGAACCCAGATAAATGTTGTCACCTTTGAAGAAGAAGATTTCGATAGTGAAGATGAGTATAGCCAGGTAGAAGCATTCCCGGCTATACAAGAAAAATGAAAACCTAGATGTCCCAAAAAGGCAGGATCTCCCTATATAATAAAAACTCCGTGGGTAGCATAACGAGTATAAGAATAAGAATTCGATAGTGATGAACAAGATGAACTTTTTGAAGAAGAAGTAAACCAAATCATCCGAGAAGATATGCCAATGTCCGAGGTACCTATAAGCGAAGAAAACAAGGAATGCAAATTGCAGAAATCCAAGAAATACGGTCTAGACATATGGAAAGAAATGGAGGATATGACTATCCCAGTCAAAATAGGACAACTTGCCGAATTTCCAACCTTCCGACAGTAAATCCAAAAAGAGATAAGTGATACACAACTCGAGTATGAAGTGGTGGAGATCAATGCAGTATAACAATTGGAGGACGATGAACCACAGAACTCATCAGCATATTCACAATATCAGATTAAGAAAATTATGATGCTATGCATTATCGATATAGGCACTGGAGAATGTATTATCAGCAAAACAATACTCGACCGACTCAGGTGGCAGATCAAAGAGGCCACAACCATGACAATCGTAGTAGCAGATGGGCATGTTGCAACACCACTTGGCAAAGTACATGAATTACCAATCTGCTTTAGTAAACTTATCATCCTGGTATCAGCAATAGTAGTTGACACCATGTCCTATGACCTTATCATCGGAAACAACTGGTTAAAGAAGGTACGAGCAGTAATTGACCTTGGTGTATGCAAAATGCAAATCACCTGGAAAGGACAATGTTATGAAATACCTGTCGATCTAGAAAGAGAAGTCCACCCGCAAATGATAGAAAGCGATGATAAGGATGAGTAAAAGGAATTCTTCATGATGCAAATCATGCAAACTAACCAGAAGGCCAAACCCTTGGAATGAAAAAGTGAACAAGCTGCTGGATTTGATCTATCTACTATTAAAGACATCAAATTGCAACCAGGAGAATCATGCATAGTTGGAACAGAAATCGCTGTAAAAATACCTCAAGGGCATTATGGTCAAATCAAACCAAGGAGTTCCCTAGCAGCCGCTGGAATTACGATTGACACAGGAGTCATCAATGCAGATTACATGAGTAAAATCAAGATCGTAGTTATCAACCAACATCGATTCAACATAGCCAAACTCTATAGAGGAGACTGAATTGCACAGCTAATAATCATACCCATTTGGACAGGTAAGGCTATAGAAGTAACCAACCTCGAAGAAATGACTAGAGGAGATAAAGGGTTTGGATCTACTGGAATGAATATCACAAAAATCATAATGGAACTCAAGCATGCACCTAAAACAGTGAATAAGAAGGCATATACCTTCGGAGAACAGCTCGACAAAGAAGAAAAGAAGGAGTTACAAGAACTCATTAATGAGTACTCTGACATATTTGTGACAACTTTTGAGGAGATCAACCTAAAGCCACCAAAGCACTTTCATCATATTAACATCTAAGGACACCCACCAATCAAATGTGCACCATACTAAACACCACCTGCATATATTGAATAGCAACAAAAAGAAATTGATGATATGGTTAAAGGAGGAATGGCCACCAAGACAGATAGCCCATGGGGATTTCCGAATGTTATTGTACCCAAGAAAGGATTAGAAGCTAGAACCTTTACTCCAAGAATGTGTACTGATTTTAGGAAGCTAAACGATATCATCAAAGGAGATGCCTTTCTGATACCAAGAATCAACGATACCTTTTCAAAGATACCAATCCATGCAAGCCTCTACACAACCCTCGACATAACCAGTGGATATTATCAGATAGGACTTGACGAAGAATCACAGGAAATAGCTTCTTTTATAACCCCACAAGGCTATTAGAAATATTTACGAATGCCATTTGGACTCAAGAATGCCCCAGCAAGCTTCCAGAAAATGATGACCAAGATATTTAGAGACCTTGTCAGAAAAACGTTACTGGTGTATATTGATGACATTACAATATTTATAGTAATATTCCTGGACTACATCAAGGCACTATGTGAAGTATTCAACCAAATGAGAACCAAAGGTCTTTATTTAAAACCAAAGAAGTGTATATTCATTGCAGAAAAAGTTACGATGCTCAGGCACATTATCAACAAAGAAGGAATCCGAACCGATCCAGCCAAAGTGGAAGCTATCACCAAATTCAAATGACCTACAAACCGAACAGAGATGCGAGCCTTTCTGGGACTAGCTTTGTACTACCATTGATACATACGCAATTTTGCAAGCCTAGCTGAACTATTGTATGCAACCTTTACAAAAAGCTACAATTGAGTAGAAATCGATAAAGAACAAAGTAAACTTAAGCAAAAAGCACTCAATGCATTGAAGAAAGCTCTGGCAACTGCACCTGTATTGGCAAAACCGAACTGGATAAAGCTTTTTAAGCTTTATACTGATGCAAGCGTAATAGGAGTAGGAGCAATCCTATCACAAGATGACACCAAAGGTCTAGAATGAGTAATTTGCTACACAAGTAGAGGAATACGTGGTGCTGAGAAGAATTATAAATCAACCAAATTAGAGTGTTTTGCAGTCATATGGACAGTCAAGTGGTTTAGGTACTACCTTATCGGACGATACTTCAAAGTCATCATAGACCATTCGGCACTTAAATGGTTGTTCAACAGACCTGATCCAAGTGGAATATATATACAGTGGATCATAACACTTTAAGAATATGATTTCATGGTGAAGTTCAGAAAAGGGAAAACAAATCAAAATGCTAATGCACTCAGTAGAATGCCATTATTGGATGCCCAAGGCGGGGTGCAGCAATGAATGTAACACTATACTATGATCTGGTGATTTGGTTGACGAGGAGAGAGATTAGAGAAGATATGAAGGATTGGACGAAGAACATTTTATTAACCACCAGCAAACAGTATAAAATCCAGAACAATTTATTATATTATAAAAAGGAAGGATGCATTATTCCAGTAATTCAGGAGAAGGACATATCAAACATTTTATCCTTAGTATATAATCATCCATTATCTGGACACGTAGGCTAGGAAAATACTTTATACCGACTTAGGAATTCAGTGTGGTGGCTCAGAATGCAAGATGATGTAACCAACTTTGTGTGAAACTACGACACATGCCAAAAACAAGTAAGAGCAAAAGACATACCCTGAGCTGCTTCTGCAACCATCAAGGCTGAGCCATTTTTGCACATTGGGATAGATGTCATGGGACCCATGCCAGTAACATTAATGGGAAAAAGATATATTATTTTAGCAGTAGATTTCTTTACAAAATATCTGGAGGTGATAGCAGTTGAAGATGCGGACATGCAAGCAATAGCTAAGTTCTTGCATACCAATATTATCTGCCGACATGGGGTACCAAAGGAAATAACCAGCAATCGAGGTATGGAATTTCTGAATGAATTAATTAGGGAACTTGAACGAACTTACCATATCAAGCATATCCAAATGACATCGTACCACCCATAGGGAAACGGTCAAACCGAACGCACTAACCAGATAGTCAAGAATATTCTGGCAAAGATTATCGATCAAGAAGCAACATAGGACTATTATCTCGATAGCACTCTTTTTGTAGTTCGAACTATTCGCCAGGCATTAACAAAGTTCAGCCCCTTTGAGCTTGTGTATGGGAGACTACCAAACTGAGAATTCCACTACCCCGAAAAGGATAATAGAACGTATAATAATCATTTATAGGCTTATATTGCATGGGATATCAGCAGGTTACAATTAATCTGAAAGAAGGCATCCGTGTTCATTGACAAGGCACAGGAGAGACAATGGACGAACCAAAATAAGAAGGTGAATGTAACCCCCTTGCATATTGGAGATCAAATCCTTGTATACTGAAATATTGTAGAATCGTCATGATTGGCTAAATTACAACCGAAGTGGGAAGGACCATACTATGTACAAGCTATAAAAGAAAGTATAATTTGGCTTAGGAGATTCAATAGTTCTATTCTCCCTACCCCAGTCTACCAAAGCAAGGTCAAGATTTATCATACCCAACAAACGCAGCCTGAAGAAAGACGTGGAAAAAGCAATGAAGGAAGCACTGATGAAGGAATCTGAGACCATCAACTAGACACCTCTCGACCAAGAGGAAGACCCCAAAAGGCTCCTTCTACTTAGCTAGCAGTATCATGAATGGTTGTGCCATCAAAATTGCGCAACTGATACTACAATCTAGTTCCATTAAAGATGAGCTCGGAGTCTACATTGTAAAAATAGAAAACAAGAAATGGTACTATCCAAATTTGTGAAAGACATGGTTGACAAGACCTATGCTCTTTTCCTAGGCTATGAATAGCTTCTTTCGAGATTTTATAGAAGAACTGTTGACATTTCTAAATTGACTCTTGCTGAAATCACTCAAATCCATCAAGCTATAGAAGAAGAGATTGCTCTTTTGCCTTTTAGTCTCAAGGACGAGACATTCCCAGTTAAGCCTCCAGATGTGACAGCTAACCCCCAACTTAACTGATTTTTATGAATTTTGTACTATGCTTGATTTAAAGAGTTACTATAACATTCTGTACCCTTCCATTTTTAGTCCTTAATGACTTTTTATTCTGCTTGATGACTTTTTATTCTGCTTGATGACTTTTATTTCTGCTTGATGACTTTTATTTCTGTAAAATGCTGCCACCAGAGTCATTACATATTCTTTGTAATGATTGGATTATATTTTCATAGCGAAGTCTTTATTAGTTGTTCTTTAGCCTTTCAAATTTGTATAAATACCCTCTCTATTTCTATCTAAATAAATCAGTTTGCACAAAGTCTTGAAATATCTCAATATCAGTCATAGTAAAGCCTGAAGAGCACAGCACGAAGCTATAGTAAGGATATGTAAAGGGAGATATTGCGTCTAACACTCTGAGCATTCTCAATGAACAAATAAATGAATAACTAGTTATTAGTACATTTGTCACAATATATATAAAGAATAGAGAGAGATAAGATTATAAAGTAGTAAATGAAAGAATTAAACTTCCAAATATTTTATAAACTTATTTAGGACTTAGAAGACTTAGGACTTAGCTAAAGCTTGGAGATATTTGATAACTACTATAAATCTAAGTATATATATATACAAATTGTATCTATACTTAAATGATTTCTATAATTAGTGACCAGTTAATCAGCATTAGAGAAAAGATACTTAGATAGAACAGATATTACAGAAATGCTAAGATAATTATAAGCTATTTGTAATAGATTTAGATAGATGCTTTTTTATTACTGCTATCAGTCAAGAACTTTAATATCTCCTTCTATAGATAGTTAATGTAAATAGTTATTTTTTTTTTAAATAAATTAAGTAATTAGTTATTTTATAAAGCATTAATTAATTTATTTATAAAATATTACAAAATGAGTTTTTTTAATAAAACATACTATTCAAGTTTATCATTGAGGGTATCATTAGAAAACTATTTTCAGTTCATAGTCTATGATAAGTATCCATACTTGTAGGCTGTTTGCAGGCTGTTTGCAGGCTGTTCTAGCCAGTTTGTGGTTTATAATATTGTTCTAGCAGAGTTCTAGGGTAGTTTGTAGCTGTTCACAGCTGTTTACTAATAATAGTTTATAGTCTATAACTAGTATCTGTATTCATAGCTATTTTGTTTATAGCTTTTAGTAAAATAGTTCACAGCTCTTAGTAAAATAGTTCATAGATTAATTAAATATTTTTCTAATAACTGTATTAGAAAAATAGTTAATTAATCCATAAACTATTTTACTAAGAGCTGCAAACTATTTTACTAAGAGCTATAAATAAAATAGCTATGGATATAGATACTAGTTATAGACTACAAACTATTATTAGCAAACAGCTATGAACTATCTTAGAACTCCTCTAGAACAATATTATAAACTACGAATACCTTTAAAACAATATTATAAGCTGCAAACTAACTAGAACAGTCCATGAACAGCCTAAAAATAGCCTACAAGTATAGATGCTAGTTATAGACTATAAACTGAAAATAGTTTCCTAATATATGCTTTTTCTTTTTATAAATTGAGTTAATAAAGGTATTATTATTATTACCAATAGCTTCAAGTTACTTTTCTAATATATTTACATCTAAAGGCTTATATTTTTGCTATATTTCCTCTATTTTTGATCTTTACTCTTTGATATATTATTTATTCTAACCTTCATTTCAAAAATACTCTAAATTGATATATAGATCTAAGGCTGACACAATATAATACAATAGTGTTGTCTTATTATAATACTTGAGAAGTTTTGTATAAGTACTCTCAGTAGATATCTTCATTATCTAAGAAGAAAATAATAAAAATTAATTATTAAATAATCTCTAAATTAATTAATATTAAAATAACTTTTAAATTTTTTTAATTAACCTTATTGAAATAATTTTGAAATTTATATAATACAATTGAATCTTTAAGATGATTACATAATTAGTTAATTATTAGAATAACACTAGCCAATGTTGGATATTTTGATCCTAATATAAATTTTATAACTGTAGCAAAGGGATGAAGAAAGTGACAGATCACTTCAAGCTTTATCCATAGTTCTTCTAATATTAGTTTAAGATTCTTTTCTGTTATACAAAGAAGATCTAATCTCTAAATTGATTTTGAGGTAATAGTTAATCAAAGAGAAGTTAAATAATTATAATAATAATAATAATAATAATAATAATAATAATAATAATAATAATAATAATACTTATTAAATTTAAATAGCTCGAATTATTATTGCATATGTAGAACTCTATCTAGTTATAATATCTAAAATAGATTTAACAACTAAAATCTTAGAGGAGTTATATAACCTTATTAACATATTAAGCTTTTAAGGAGAATTCTTAATCTTTTTAACTAATTTATATAGAGATATAATTAGTTCTGAAATATATCTAAAAGTATCTTAAATAACTAGATTTAATATATATCTAAAGTATTGCACTTGTTCAATATTAATATACTTTTTAATATTTGAAAATAATGTATTATTATTGGTAGCATTATCTGCAACAATTACTATAATTTTTTAAGTAATCCAAACTTTTTTGATTATTTCCATAAGTATATTTGAAAGATTGATATCAGTATATAATATATTACTTATATTAGCAAATTCAATAATAAATTCCTCTAAAGTCCAATTACTAATCCAGTGTGCTATAACTCTAAGAAAGCTTTTCATATTAGCTGATATCCAGTAATTTAGAGTTAATGATATCTTTGAATTAATAGTAGTAAGCTTCCTCTTGACCTTCAAATACTCAGCTTCAAACTCTCTCTTTATAAAGCAAGTTATTGTATCAGCTGATAGAATATTAAGATTAGATTGAACTGTTTAAATTAAAAGATAAAAGCCAATATCTTCAATAGTTGTAAAAGGCTGATATCTAGTTATAAGAAAATGTGCAATTAATCTCTAAAAGTTTATTATGCTTATAGTATTCTATAAAAAAAAATTTTTTTTTATTAATTATTTATTTCAATTTTTGAAATTGCCAATATATAATACTTACTATATCAACCTTCATACAGTACCTTTTTGACTTGTTTTCAACTTGCTATTTATATATTTAGGTTATCATTATGATGCCCTTACAAATGTTACTTGAGATTATTAATATTTTCATCTTTTAAGATATAAATTTATATACAATAGTTGCATAAGCTTTTCTTAGTGATTGAGTTCTAATTAGTTATTATAAAAATAAATTAATTTAAGAATTAGAGTTGTCTTTGCTACTAGAAAAATATATATATATATAATCAAGAGTAATAATATACCAAATATCTTACAAATAATAATACATTATTAAATATCTCACAAATAATAATACACTACTAAATATCTTATAAATAATAATATAAATAATAATACACTGCTAAATATCTTATAAATAATAAATAATACACTACCAAATATCTTGTAAATAATAATATACCACCAAATATCTTATGAATAATAATATACCACTCTAAATATTACAAATAATAATATACTACCAAATATCTCATAAATAATAATATACTACTAAATATCTTACAAATAATAATATACTATTAAATATTTTGTAAATAATAATATACTACTAAATATCTTGCAAATAATAATATACTACTAAATATCTCATAAATAATTTTCCATCTACAAAATAAAATATAAACATACCTTAGAGGTATGAAGTTATATCTAACTATCTCCAGGTCTAGTTCTCTTAACTTTCAGGATATATTTATTGTCTTCAGGGCTTGTGGAATAGCTAGCCTCAGAGATAGACAAGCTTAGGGAGTTTGAAGATAAAGCACTTGATGATTCCATTGTTGTGTGAATTAAAAAAAAAAAAAAGATCTATTGCCTGCACTTGAGTTGAGTATAATAAAGAGTATATACAGTTAAGCTTGTATAGAATAAGTATGTTGCAGAAAAAAAGAGCTTATATATATATATATATATATATATATATGTATGTAAAA
>RBNK01000080.1:0-43226 GCA_003990785.1 Endogone sp. FLAS-F59071 | reverse complement strand
AAGGAGAAAATACAGGGTAGAAAAGAGAAAATTTCATCTCTTGTCGTTTCTATTTTCTCTTTTCTACCCTGTATTTTCTCCTTTTTTCATTTTCCTGTCTCTCGGTTCGTAGCAGAAATTCCAGGCGAATTGACATATACACCAGCGGGTTCTGTATTTTGTTTTCACCTCGTCGTCGTCGTCCTTTTGTTAGATAAGTTTACAATGACCCCTCACCCTAAAACCCCTAGCCTTAACTTCACAAAGTGTATAAATTAATCATCCTGAATAGAATTCTTTTTCCATGTGCTTGGTTTGTGGATAGTCCAGTTATTTATTAACTCTGATTGGTTGGTCGCAAAATTCATATAATTGCTTTGGCGTAGCCAGCATTTGAGAGGCGCGACGTGGCTCCTCGTTCCCCGGTGACAATCTCATCATCATCCGAAACTCGGCATCTCGGTACGGCGCTTGAGAGTGATTTAAAACGGTAAACCGTTCCACCTTTTTTTTATTTTTATTTTTTTTATATATAATTAATTATAATTATATATACTTGGTTAGCTGCTGTATTGATATTAAAATTACGATTAATGATGTATGATAAAATACATGAGGGGGGGGGTAATTGCCGCGGTGAGCCGTCTCATCGCCAATATTGCCCGAGATGTGATGAAATTGCTTAAATGTATACATGATGGTGCGTAAATGGAATTCTAATAAAGTCTATGATTGCCATAATTCGGTGTTTGGAGATAATATTAATTAATTAAAAATATACATGATACGGATGTACGGCCAATAATGCGCAGCATCCATTGGCCGTTCGCGCGCACATCCAAAAAAAAAAAAATAGGGTAAAAAATTATTGCTACCGACTCGTGTCTTCTCCCGAAGCCACAATTTTCTTCCCCCAGCATACGTGAAAGTTCATAAAACTCTGGCATTCGTCGGTCTCGCGCATGGCCGCGCGGAGCACATCCTCAAATTTACGATCCCGGTTCTCGGACCCTTTGAGCAGCGAGGGCTCGAGCCAAGGGCGGAAACCGTTGAGGAGATCTTCGAGATCTTCGCGGAAGAGGACGCCGAGGCGACCTCCCCAGATGCCGATCGGGAAGGAGTGGTACTTTTGAACAATGTGGGTCATTTGTGACGGCGCCGGGCGGGGTGGTTCATTGATGATTGGCGGGATGAAGAAAGGAGGAGGGGCAAAGGTGATGGTCGAGGTGGAAGGGGAGGGGTTGGTGGAGGCAGATCGAGAGGCGGAGCGCGAAGTAGACGAGGAAGAGGAGGAGGAGGAAAAAGAAGTGGTGGTGGTCGTGGAGGAGAGGAGGAATTCATCAAGGTGAAGAGCGATCGTTGGGTCGGAGCCTTTGGAGATGAAGTAGGATAATGCTGTAGGAAAAGATAGACACAATTGAGCGACCGAAATCGACAAAAATTGACGCGTTATTTCCCATTGAATCACATACCTTCTTCGTTAATCTTTGTTACCAGCGGCCCCGCTCGATAGGTCGTCATCCCGCACTCCATGAGCTCGACGTATCCACCGACCTTTGTCACGCGGACCATCTCTTTAACGACTAGAGGGAATTGCTCCTTGGTAAAGGCGAAGCACATGAACCTCGAATGCACGTAATCAAAGTAGTTGTCCGGGAACGGGATGCCCTTGATAACGTTGTGGACGTCAAAGACGCAGTTGCTCGGTGTATCCTCTGGCAGTGGGAATCTGGCATTGATGTCAAGACCGTGGAAGGTCGTGGTCGGGAATTGATTCGACATCTCGAGCATCCAAAAACCGGGTCCGCATCTATTATAGTTTCAAAAGAGTTAGCAAAGGTTTTTGTCTATTGGATCTACTGGCGATTAAAGCAAACGTTCGACGGAGAGATGCCGTACCCAACATCCAGGACGTGACCGCCTGGCAAGATGTGATCGACGGGCGCACAGTAGTTGCTATATAAGGCGAGTAATGAGTGATCCAAAGTCCGCAACGATCGTTCTTCCACAAAAGTGAACGCCACAGACAACCAACATTAACCTACCCGTTGAACGCCATCTTCATGAGTTCGTTCTGCATCTGTAACCGATCGACCTCACACTCGGAGTCATCCATGATATCGTGATACTTTGTTTTCCTCGTTTGAGCAAGTAGCCAGCGGAAATTCGGTTCCTGCTCGACAACGGGCATCTCCTCAAGCGGCGCAAAAACCTCGGATCTGACACGGGTGGCAGAGCTCCTCGACATGCGAGAATGTGCAAGGTTATGCTTGATCCTCACGGAGGCAAAACGGATGGGATTTGGATCGCTGCTACGTGAACCGCGCGAGGCGATAGAGGATTTAACGGTGTAGTCGGAACTGCGACGGGAGGAGGGGAGGTGACTGGGAAAGAGGATATCGACGGGGAGGGTAAGATTGTCGGAGGAGGGGTAGGGGGTGGAGGGTGTCGCGTTTCTGTTGGGTTCGCAACGGGATTGTTGTTGTCCCATGTTGAATGAAGGAGTGTGGTGGGGTTGGTAGGTGTTGATGTCCCTTGTGTTATTTTGGTGAATCAATCCAGCATGTGGTTGACGGCGGAGCCTGGACGAGATGGGCAACGAGATGCTTTTATAATTAAAGAATCAAGTTTTTTTTTTTTTTTTTTTTTTTTTTTTTTTTTTTTTTTTTTTTTTTTTTTTTTTTTTTTTTTTTTTTTTTTTTGTTTTTTTTTTTTTTTCTGTTTAGTGTTACTATTACGCTCCCATGAAATGACTTCACGTGCGGAATGTGACGACCACATGAGCTCTCACGCGCAGCAAATAACTATTATGGCTGACCCACGCTCTGTAGAAAAATAAGTATACCTACATCTACATGCGTGTCTGACAAACGCCTTCTACTCGTGGGTTACTCGTTTCTGAGTTGCCAACAATGGTCCTCAGGCGTCTTGCACAAGTTCGACTCGATTCGACCTACTTTAGCTTCGTGCAGACCCTCGTCCAAATACCTGGGCGCTCGTCCAAATATATACCTGAGCCCAGGTGGATAATAGTGATGGTCGCACTGAGATGGAGATGACGATCTTGTGCGATGATCGCCATCCATTTGGGCCGTTCTTCAAAAAAGACCCGAGGATTAAGTTGGAGCTTGTTGTGTCTGGGCCCCTGAAAAAGACAAGTTGGGCTAATAACTACGACGGTTTCGGATTGATGATATCGCATCTTTTCACATGAGATATACAAAGTGCAATTACGTGGGAGCAGATTGAAGGTCTTGTCCTTTTTTTCCCTTTATTGTTTTTATCTGTCCTCCCCCCAAAAATCCTGCGCCTCTCTGCACATGCCTATGGCAAATCCTGTCATGCGCTACATGCCCAGAGAAAAAAAAAAAAAAAAAAAAAAAAAAAAAAGACGATTCAGTCAGTCAAGAAGCCAAATTGTTTTGCACGATCATGACATTTTTTTACATTTATCTACTTTGCTCGTGTGATTTTTTCTGCTCGGCTACGAGCGAGGGCCTCGGCTTCGGTACCACTGGTCGGACGTATCCAAAAATTATTTTTCGGACGAGGGCTACTTTTATGACTCCGCACATAAATTAGCAGCAGGTAGTTAGTTGCAAGCAAATTAATTTGAATATTGCACATGGTATATTTTATAGATCTCCAAATCACATCAGGCATATATAATGACCACATTTTTCATATTTGCACATACATTGCTCTATTCATAGCAACTACCTAAAACCACATCCCGCAAAAGATTACACCTCTCTAACTAGCAGTTTCATTCCTGCGCTAGGCTTGCAGGTTACGTTAGCTTTCCGGAGGACCTGGAACCCTGGCACCTCTGCGAACTCAAACTGAGTGATCAGGATCCCTAGAATGACTTTCATCTCCATCAGGGCGAACTTGTAGCCGATGCAGCTTTGTTTTATTTTTATTTTTTTAAGAGAAATGAATGAAGAGAAGTATCGGAAAGGAGAGATTTATATAAGAAAATCAAATTTTAATTGAGTTAGTTCAAACAATTGCTACCACACACACCAATGAACCAACTAATCCCAAACTATTACTCACTGCCTAGGCCCGACTAAAAACGGCAAGTACTCGTGCGGACTAATCTCGGTGGCAGGCTTCTCGAACCAACGCTCGGGCTTGAACTCCTCCGAGTCCTCGCCCCAGATCCCCGGTAGGCGGTGAATGACAATCATCGGAATGACGATGGTGGTGCCTTTGGGAACAAGATAGCCGCCGAGCTCGACGTCCTCGATGGGCTGGCGGGTCGTTGCCGGAACTGTTGGCAGAAGAGGATGGGACTCGATGAAGCATATATGACTATGGAGAAAAAGGAGAAAGAGCGAGATATATGATTGTCATACCTGCTGGAATGAGTCTCATTTCTTCTTTACATACTGCGTTTAGATACTTCAACGCGTCGATGTCGTCATAGGATGGGATCTTCCCATTGTCCAGCGCATCTTTGAACAACGGCGTGACCTCTTCACGAAGCTTTCTCTGCGTTTCTGGATGTCGCGCCAGAAGCCATAACCCCCAGGTCAGACTCATTGTTGTGGTGTCGTGACTATAAAAGAAGGACCAGAATGAGTGTCATAAATTGCATTCTGCGCTTCGAATCCAAGTAAACCGAATGAACTGAACGACGGCAATGGAGGGAAAAAAAAAAAAAAAAAAAAAAACCTACCCAGCCGCCAAAAACGTCATCACCTGCGCCTGCAATTCTTTATCAGTCAATCCGTCCCCCTCGCGACTCATCTTCAACAATATGCCCAGGAGATTCATCTCCTTCTCCTTGTCTATCACCTCACCCTTCTTTTCTTCCTCCAACGACTCACTCTTCTTTCTCTGCACCAGTTCCCACGTCAACTCCCTAATTCTTTTTATCGCCCGCGCGACCTCCTGAATCCGCTTATCTGCCACTTGCACAAAGATATCCCACGGCAACAGCATGTAAGGCACAGATAAGGCAACCATCTTCCAGAATTCTTGCTTCGGCTGCGGCTTTGTAAATACCATGTACGTTTCGTGGATGGGGGAGCTGTGAGAAAAGTCGGAGGATAGACTATCAAAATTTTCACCAAAGCCTTGTATATAGGTGCGTGCGAATGCCAAAGGAGTAAGTAAGTGTAAATTATATGACCTTGTATTGCCTCTACACACGACATATTATAAAGCACTTACCAGCCAACCCGATGATATCCAGCGTGACCTTGCTTAGATCCTCCATTACTTCCGGGAACTCAGTGGCCTTGCCGTCCGGCTTTAGTTGCTGCCTCCATCTCTCAGAGAGCCGAGCTGCCAATCGGAAGAAGGTGGGCACCATGGTTTTGACGTGCTTGTGTGCGAAGGCGGGGTTGATAGCCTTGCGCTGATACTTGTGTTGGTCACCCTTTGGAATAATGGATGGACATTCATATTTTTAGCGTTCAAATCTAAGGTAGGTTAGTAACTAGAAAATAAAGCATGGAATAGCAAACCTCTACCAAGACCAGTCCCTTTCCAATGACACGTTCGAGATGCTCTTGCCCGGATCCTTTGATATAATCATATGAACTCGTCACAAGTATTTGTTGTATGAGTTTGGGGTCATTGACAGCAACAATCGGCTTATTCCAGAGGTTGTAGTATCGGTACTATTATGAAAGCGATTCAAGGTGAATTCCATCAGTGTGTAAGACCGAAACAACCGATTCACATTGTCAGACTTGACAGATTTGAAATAATAATAATAATAATAATAATAATAATAATAATAATAATAATAATAATAATAATAATAATAATAATAATACGCACAATTGGACCATATTTTTTCGCAAATCGAAGATTGACTACACCCGTCTTATTAAAACACATCACAATTCAGTATGATTCATTATCGAAAATGAAATCACACATTCATACATCCCTCCTAAAAAGCCACTCACTACCTTACCTCGCTAGCCATCATCTCCTTCGCGGACCCCGCCCCATTCCAGCTCGGCTTCTCTCCAGGCATATATCTCAATGGGCTAAAGTAATAGGATGATAGATATAAATGATACACAGCATAGCTAATCGGGCCGACGATCGCAGCAGTCAGGAGCAAGGAAACGTCGAACGTTGCGAGGTCATTGGAGAAATGGGGCAAGAGCGCAAAGTTCCACATTTTTGAGGTGAGAATTTGAGTGTTTTAGTATTGTTGAAATAAAAAAAAGGTACGGTGGTGCAAAGCGCTAGGGATGCTTCTTTATGTAAAGCAAGCAAAGCCTGGGAACGAGTCACACTTGTTAAATAAAATAGGAGGAAATCTACCGAGAGGCCGAGAAAGGCTAGGCACGCCAAGGCAACAACATCGTTTGGTCGTTTGGTAAGCTTGGCTACGACTCTATTTTTTACTTTGTTTACTGCAATTCAATTTTGGTATTCCCTATTGAAAGTGGTACAGTTCACTCTCCCTAAATACACTCCCCCTAAATGCACTTCTGAGCTGGGTCCCAAGCTCGGGGCCGCGACTATTACGGCTTGCGCGGCTTTGCCACTTGCGGCTTTTGCGACTTGCGCGCGACTTGCGCGGCTTTTACGACTTGCGCGGCTTTTGCGACCTTTGTGGCTTTTGCGCTTTTTACGCGACTTGCGACTTGCGCGGCTTGCGATTTTATTATTATTATTATTATTATTATTATTATTATTATTATTATTATTATTATTATTATTTTGGTGATTTTCCTGAAGATAGTGTGACAAATGTACTAATAACTAGTCGTTCCATGTTCGAATGTACCAAGTGAGAATGCTCAGAGTTATGGATGTGATATCTCCATTTGCATATCCTTACTGACAGCTATCCATGCTGCAACTTATTCAGGCTTTACTATGACTAATATTGAGATATTCCAAGACTCTGTGCAAACTGATTTATTTAGATAGGAATAGAGGGGGTATTTATACAAATTGAACAACTAAGAAGGACTTTGCTATGAAAATATAATCCAATTATTGTAAAGAATGCATAATGACTCTGGTGGTAGCATTTTGCAGAAATAAAAGTCATCAAGCAGAAATAAAAGTTATCAAACAGAAATAAAAGTTATCAAGCAGAAATAAAAGTTATCAAGGACTAAAAATGGAAGGGGACAGAAGGTCACAGTAACTCCAAATTGAGTATAGTGGTAAATTCATAAAAATCAGGCAATTTGAGGGTTGGCTATCACATCTGGGGGCTTAACTGGGAAGGTTTCATCCTTGAAACTAAAGGGCAACAGAGCAATCTCTTCTTCTATAGCTTGATAAATTTATATGATTTCAGCAAGAGTAAGTTTAGAAATGTCAATGGTTCTTCTATAAAATCCTGAAAGGAGCTATTTGTAGCTAAGGAAAAGTACATAGGTCTTATCAACCATATCCTTTATAAACTTGGATAGTACTACTTTTTACTTTCTATATTTATGATATAGACTTTGGGCTTGGCTCTAATGGAACTAGATTGTAGTATCAGTTGTATGATTTTGATAACATAACCACTTATAGTATTGCTGGCTAAGCAAGAGAAAGTTTTTTAGGGTTTTCCTCTTAGTCAAGAGGTATCCAGTTAATAGTCCATCAGAAAAATAGTTAATTAATCTACAAACTATTTACTAAGAGCTGTAAACTATTTTAATAAGAGCTAGCTACAAACATGAATGCTAGTTATAAACTATAAACTATTATTGGCAAACAGCTATGAATAGTCACAAACTACCCTAGAACTTTACTAGAACAATATTGCGAACTATGAACTAGTTAGAACAGCCTGCGAACAGCCTGCAAATAGCTTATAAGCATGGATACTAGTTATAGACTATGAACTGAAAATAGTTTCCTGATATCTCAGATTTCTTCATCAGTGCTTTCTTTATAGCCTTTTCTATGTCTTTCTTTAGGCTGTACTTGTTGGGCATAGTAGACTTTAACCTTACTTCAGTAGACCAGAGTGAAGAAGATAGAACCATTGAGTCTTCTAAGCCAAATTGTACTCTCTTTTATAGCTTGTATATAGTATAGTTCTTCCCATTTCAGTTGTAATTTAGCCAACTATGATGATTCTACAATATTCTAATATATGAGAACTTGATCTCTAATATGTAAGAAGGTTACATTTGCCTTTTTATTTTGGTTCATCTGTTATCTCTTCTGTGCCTTATTAATAAATATAGATGCCTTCTTTCAGATTAATTATAACCTACTGATATTTCATATGATATAAACCTATAAACAATTATCATATGTTTTAATATCTTTTTCTAGATAGTAAAACTCTTAGTTTGGTAATCTCCCATATATAAGCTCAAAGGGGCTGAACTTTGTTGATATCTGATGAATGGTTTGAATTATAAAAAGAGTACTATTAAGATAATGATCCTATGATGCTTCTTGATTAATAATTTTTATAAGAACATTCTTGACTGTCTAGTTAGTATACTTGGTTTGACCATTTCCTTGTAGGTAATATAATGTCATTTGAATATACTTAATATAGTAAGTTCACTTAAGTTCTCTAATCAGTTCATTTAAAAACTCCATACCTTGGTCACTGGTTATTTCCTTCAGTACTCTATATCTATAGATAATGTTAGTATGTAAAAATTTGACTATTGTCTGTATATCTGCATCTTCAACTGCTATTGCTTCTGGATATTTTGTGAAGAAATCAACTGCTAAAATAATATATCTTTTTTTCTATTAATATTACTAATATAGGTCTCATGATGTCTATCCTGATATATAAAAATAGCTCAATCTTAATAGTTATAGAAGTGGCTCAGGGTATATTCTTTGCTTTTACTCATTTTTAGTATATATTACAGTTTTATATAAAGTTGGTTATATTGTGGCAAATGTACCAATAATCGGTCGTTTCATGTGTATGTCGGTTGAGAATGCTCAAAGTATTAGACGCGATATCTTCCTTTGCGTATCCTTACTACAGCTTCGTGCTGTGCTCTTCAGGCTTTACTACGACTGATATTGAGATATTCCAAGACCCTGTGCAAAACTGATTTATTTAGATAGAAATAGAGGGGGTATTTATACAAATTGAAAGACTAAAAGACTTCGCTACAAAATATTATCTGATCATTGCAAATTACTGGACAATTTGACAAAAGATGACTTAGAGATGATCTGAGAGATAATCAATGATAGATAGGATCAGGAATTGTCGCCAGGAGTGAGATCACAGAACGTTTTCGAAAATTAAGGAATTTGCGCATCAATCATCACATCTGGGGGCTCAACTGGGAATGTCTTGTCCTCGAGACAAAGGGAATAAAATAAGCTCATAAGTGAATTGGCGATATATGAGAGAAGCTAATAAAATAAGCTCCTCTGAATGTGAGTCTTCAAAATTGTGTGCGTGATTCATGCGGTGGTGAGCATAACGTTGTCACCGAGTCTTTAGTTAAATCTGTCGGTTAAATCCATCGAAGTCAACCAAAAATATAAAAATAAGGAAATACTATTCTTGATAAGAATATTACTAAATAAAGAAGTAGCTCGTCATGTTTCCATAAACAAATGACTCCTGGATATGAAATAAAATAAAAGGGATAATAAAATAATAATATATCGAATAATGTCCAAACACAAATAAATGAAATAAGTGTCCATCGAAGATCGCCAAAAAGATAATAATAATGATATAATAATGTCTGATCTGAATAAAAGGGAATAAGTTACTGAGGTGATAAATGAAATGTACATGTACGTCAAATGAAAATTGATCGAATGTATTATTGTTCAATGCAAAAAAAAGGGTGAAATCAATCGAAAATAAAAATAAATAAATTAATTGTTCGATGAATAAATAACTGAATAAAATAGACTCCGGGAGCATCAAAATATTAAAATATATAACTGAAGACCTGGGCTCGCGTTTTCTTTTTCTTTTTCCACATCGTCGTCGTTGTCCTCTATGCTGATTCGTCTGGTTACACAGGTATGTGGTCGTTCTGGATTCGTAGTGCTCGGCTTTCGGTCATTCTAACTTCCTTCGTTTTTTACTTTTCCGTCGCAAAGATCTTGCCAGAATTCTCAGGAGTCTCTCTGCATGGTGCGCATATGAGTTATTCTGCTGATTTCGGTAAGTAAACTCTAGATTTTACCATAAATGGCGGTTGCAGTGCATTCCTTGTGATTTGGACGTGATTCGGGTGCTGTGATTCATTTTGTTTTCATTGCGTCTGGGTGGGTCAAGTGATTCGGATGGTGTGATTCTAACGAGCTTTCGGGCACAAGCTGATTTGTCATTTATTTTCCTTCTAACTCTTAGGTCATTCATGTGGATCGGGTCCTTGGTCAGGTGTCCTTCTAGCTTTGTACGAGCTCATTCGATGCTGACAATCTGAACTGATTCGCCAGGGTTATCGGCGAGCTAGACTGACAACAAGGTAAGTAATTCGGGTGGATACGTGTATGTACACGCATGTCGTGCTTGTCTGAATGCTGCGTGTCGGTCAGACTGAATCTCACCATGAAGTGTCGTCAGTCATGAGATCTTGGGGGGGGCGTGGGATTCGTGCATGATTCTGTTTCTGGTAACTCGCTTTCGGTAATTTGTTCTGGCTAGGGGGGTCTCATTTTGGGCATAAGCTTTGTGGCTGAATCTCGTCGTTTCGGGCATCTCGTCATGTGTGTCTTGCTCTCTTGTTGTCTGAATTTATCTCTCTTTGACAAGGGTTGTCTGCTTGCTTGGATTAGCAATGAGGTGTCCGGAATGAGGTCTCTAGCCTGGGTAAGTTCTTGGGGTTGTGCCGAGATTCAGGGTAGGTCTTGGGTGGTTGTTCATAGGTCTTGGGTAGTTGTTCATACGTGATTCCGGCGGGTATAAGAATGGGTCGATGTCTTTGTTTTGCAACTCCAAATGCCAAAAAGTCTTCTAATTCATATACTACTCCTTTCTCCTATACTTCAATTATGACTTCGCAGTACCAATAATATCCAGTTACTATTGATGATTTCGTTGAGTCAAGTCCTCCTTCGAGTCCTTCTGTTCTTGGCAAGCGTCGCAGGGATGATGATGATGAGGTTGTCTACAAAACTCCTCCTACCAGTCATCATTCCCGAATTGCGGCAGATGATGACGACGAGATTGTTTGTGAAACTCCTCCAGGTTTTTGGGATGAAGCAGCCTGGTATTATGAACCAGACTTAACTCCCAGTCCTGTGGCGAGTCTTCTTGTGGATTTCAAACATGAAGAAGAGGAGGAAGAAGAGGTTGAAGCAGCTATTGCAGCGAGCCTTGATTTCGACGTGCTCCCAGTTGATGAAGGCTTTGATGCAGATGCAACGCTATATCCTGATAGGTAGTTGGCAGTAGGTGGAAATCTTCCTGAAGTATTTTCATTTACTGACGGTTTTCTTCTGCTATGTTTTTCTTATGTAATTAGAACTGTCTTAGAATCCAGTGACTTCTGAGGGATACTTGGATTCTTCTGGGGTTAATGTCTTGAATTCGAGCATCCTGGTCTCAACTCCAGTGGTGAGTCCTGTAGTGAGTTCTGCACCTTCAGAGGTTGGAGTGTTAGATAAGGAGAATGAACCTCCTGAAGTTGATGATGGGTAAGTATCTTCTTCTTTAATAATTTCATCAGGATTGAGAATTCCTATTAATTTTCTATGTAAATCTCTTCATCAGGGATAAGAGCGAAGTTCCTGGGTCTGATTCAGATTCGGATGGATTTCAGACACCAGTAAGGGCTATCACCTGGTATGCTCCAGGGAGTCCTTCTCTTGTTCGTGATGTTGTTCTGTCTGATTCTGCTATTGTTCTATTTGATTCTGATGAGGAGAGCAAGATCGAATTCCCAGAGGTCGATCAGGTTGGTCGATCGATTAGATAGCTTCGCCTCTATATATTGATCAAGAGCTGATTCGGCAATAAAGATTTCTTCAGTCAATGATTTGTTTCTTCTCTGAGTTGCTATGATCATTTTATTCTTCCTCTAGGGCAATATTTGGTGGTCCTTCTGTGGTTATTTCCTATAGCGCATACCAGAGTGCGCTGGCTTCAGGGTAGTCATAATTTATTGATTTTTTTGTTTTTCCATTTCTCCTTCAGTTTGTTTGGTTCAGTCTGTCTGATCAGTTCAGTTCGGTTCGTCCATTCATTCAGTTCACTTCAATAATTGTTTAGGTGTCATTCAACTATTTGGCGATCGTGGGTCCATAAGTCTTGTCTTGGATGGAACCTGGTCATACCAGTGATTCGAACCTGCATCAGTCAATGCATGCCTTAGAGTCTCCTAGTGGCGTTTTCCTATAGCACGTGCCAGTTGTGCTTTTCGAGGTAGTCCGTTTGTAGTGTTGAGTCATTTCGTTTCATTTCGTTTCATGCAGAGCATCAATTTAATGAGTCCGCGGTCATAACAGTTCGGTCCTGCTTGAATGAGGACATGAGCTTTGGTCGTTTTCAGCCTTCGAGCTTACTTGATAAAGCTCCTGCCAGTCGGCATCAAGATGTGGCAAATGTACCAATAATTGGTCATTCCATGTGTACGTCGGTTGAGAATGCTCAGAGTATTAGACATGATATCTCCCTTTGCATATCCTTACTACAGCTTCGTGCTGTGCTCTTCAGGCTTTACTACGACTGATATTGAGATATTCCAAGACTCTGTGCAAAACTGATTTATTTAGATAGAAATAGAGGGGGTATTTATACAAATTGAAAGACTAAAAGACTTTGCTACAAAATATTATCTGATTATTGTGAATTGCTGGACAATTTGACAAAAGATGACTTAGAGATGATCTGAGAGATAATCAATGATAGATGGGATCAGGAATCATTGCCAGGAGCGAGATCACAGAACATTCTTGAAAATTAAGGAATTCATATGTCGATCGTCACAATATTATCTTGCATTCTGAGCTACTATATTACATTTCTAAGTCAATATAAAGTATTGTCCTGGCCTATATATCCAGATAACTAATGATTATATGCTAATAATAAAATGTTTAATATATTCTTCTAGAATAATGTACCTCTCCTTTTTATAATATAATAAATTATTCTGAATTTCATACTGTTTTCCTATAGTTAATAAAATGTTCTTTATCCAATCTTCTATATCTTCTCTGATTTCTCTTCTTGTTAACTAAATTATCAAATTATAATATAGTGCTATATTCATTGCTATACCCTACCTTGAGCATCTAATAATGGTATTCTACTAAGTATATCAGCATTTTGGTTCATCTTTTCTTTTCTAAATTTTATCATAAAGTTATATTCTTAAAGTATCATAATCTAATATATATACATTCCACTTGGATTGGGTCTGTTGAACAGTTATTTAAGCACTAAATAGTCTGTAATAACTTCAAAATATTATTTAATAAGGCAATACCTAAACTACTTGACCACCCATATAACTGCAAGATACTTTAATTTAGTTGATTCATAATTTTTCTTAGTACTATAGATTCCTTAACTTGCATAACAAATTACTTGTTCTAGGCTTTTGGTATTATTTTACAAAAGAATTGCACCTACTCTAATTGTACTTGTATTTATATATAACTTGAAGAGCTTTATTCAGTTTGGTTTTACCAGCACAGATATAGTTGCCAGAGCTTTCTTCAATATATTGAGTGCCTCCTACTCAAGTTTGTTTTATTCTTTATTAATTTCTATCCAATTGTAGCTTTTTGTTAAGATAGCATACAGGGGTTTGGCTAGACTTATAAAATTTCAGATATATTAGCAGTAGTACAAAGCTAGTTCTAAAAGGCATGTATCTCTGTTCAGTTCATAGATCATTTGAATTTGATAACAGCCTTTACTTTAGCTGGGTCAGTTCAGATTCCTTCTTTATTGATAATATATTTAAGTATTGTAATCTTTTCAGTAGTGAATATATACTTCTTTGGTTTTAAATAAAGACCTTCAGTTCTTATTTAGTTGAATACTTTATATAATGCCTTGATATAATCTGAAAATGTTACTATAAATATTGTAATATCATCAATGTAAACCAGTAGAGTCTTTCTAATAAAGTCTCTGAAAATCTTAGTTATCATCTTCTGAAAACTTGTTAGAGCATTCTTGAGTTCAAATGGTATTTGTAAATATTTTCAATAGCTTTGTGTTATTACAAATAAGGTAATTTCTTGTAATTCTTTATCAAGTCCTATCTAGTAATATCTACTAATTATGTCAAGGGTAGTATAAAGGCTTATACGGACCAGTATTTTTGAAAAGATATCATCGATTCTTAGTATTAGAAAGGTATCTCTCTTAGTAATATTATTGAGTTTCCTAAAATCAGTATACATCCTTAAGGTGAAGATTCTGGCTTCTAATCCTTTTTTTGGTACAATAATGTTTAGGAATCTCTATAGGCTATCTGTTTCGACTATCATTCCTCCTTTTACCATATTATCAATATCTTTGTAAGGAGGTTTCTTCTAAACTACCTGTGAGGAAGTGTCTGATGATACTAATCTACATTGGACTTAGGAATCTCTAAGTACATCACAAGGTTTCTAAGGTATTGAAAAGTACTTTGTTTCTTTGTAAGAATATTAATTATGATTTCCAGACTTATAGTCTTTCTAGCACTTTTTGATATATGTAGAAGGAGGTGAGATCTTTAGCTCTCAAAAGGATCTTGAGTATGCACTGCTATTGAACTCATTTTAAAAAGGGGTTGCAAGAATAGTGCAGAACTTTAATTTAATAAGTCTGCAACTATCTACATTATGCAAAACCTCTTGAGGTTTCGGCTTCTTGTAGAGAGTTATATAAGATCGATATGTTTGTATAAGGAATTGTTTAAGGGAATTTAAGGATTAAAGAACTAAAGAACTGATTGACTAACTGTCAGACTGAAGTTTATTAAATAAAGAATTAAGAGATATTTATACAAAATTGAAAAGCTAAGATTGATAATATAAGCTAACTATAAATCTTCAATAGTATTGATGTTGTCGGCGATGTTAATGATATCGACGATATCTACAATATTGACAGTGCTGATAATGTTAGCAATGCCTATGATATCAGTGGTACCTACGATGTCAGTGGTGCCTATGATGTCAGTGGTGCCTACAATGTCGGCAGTGCCTACATCTGATCCTGATAAAGAAGTATTAATTTTTTCTTTTGGATTTAAATAACTAGAATGTTCTAAGTAGTGCTGCAGCACAGTAACAGTAATAATATCACTCTTACAACTCTTCCTCTCTTGGGAAAATAGCATCTATGCTATTTTTATAAGAAAGTTATTTAGTATTCTGCAAGTTTGTATTTCTTGAAGGTGTAGTGTTAATTCTATTTGAAGAGTATCTGCTGAACTTCTTCTTTTTAAGTTCTAGACTTGATGTGGGTGATTGTCTAAGTGTTTTGTTTTATGCAGAAGTTTGATTTATTGATATCAGTCTTATTCTGAAGTTTTCTTATCTACTGATTTCAGTAGGTAACTCTAGATTCTTCCATATATGGCAGTTATAGTGTATTTCTTGCAATTTGGATACTGTGATTTTTTTTTTTTTGTTTATACTAGAGTCAGAGAGTTAGGTAATTCTAATGTTTTGTTTATCCCAAACTTGTTTTTTTGAGTATGAGCTGATTTGTCAGTTCTATTTTTCTCCATTCTAACTCTCAGGTCATTTGTGTGTGAATTAGATCCTTAGTTAGGTATCCTAGCTTTGTTCATCAGGCTGATGGGCTGAACTGATTTGCTGGTCTAAATTGTTTGAGCTAGGCGATTTGCTAGAGTTGTTAACTATAACCATTTGGTAATGAGGTAAGTGATTTGGGTAGGTGTGTATATATGCCAGTTAGACTGAGTGTTGCATGTCAGTCAGAATCTTGCTATAAGGTATCGACAGTCATGAGGTCTGGCTCTGAGAGCATGAGATTCATGCATGATTCTATTTCTGAGCTTGGTGACTTGCTTTCTTTCGATGATTCATTTCTTAGCTGGATCTTGTCATATGTCTTACTTTTGTTGTTCGGATTCATCTATTCTCTTCAATAAGGGTTATCTGCTTGGGTTAGCAATAAGGTGTCTCTTTCCGAATGAGGTCTCTCTAGCATGTGGGTAAGTTCTTAGGGTCTCGCCAAGATTCAGGGGTGCTTATACTTGGGTTGCTTGAGTAGTCATTCAGCAAGTATAAGAATGGAGGTCTCAACATCTGTCTTTCTTGCAACTTCAAAAAGTCTTCTAATTTACACACTACTTCCTTCCCTTATACTTTTACTATAACTTCGCAATATTGACAATATCCAGTTACTTCTATCCTTGGCAAGCATTGCCAAGATGATGATAATGGTGAGATAGTTTGTAAAACTCCTCTCTCGAGCTCTAGTGTTCCGGGCAAGCACCATTAGGATTCTGATGGCAAGGATGCTGATGAGCATCCTTCTAAGTGTCGATTTGTAAAGACTTTTGCTCTAGGTTTGTGTGTAAGTTGTTGTAAGTTAAAATCTTTGGAAGTCTTCTTAACTTATAAGTAGTTCTTTTCTACTATACTTTTCGAACTACTTGAATACTCCAGATGCTTCTCCATGTGGTTGATGATGACAATCTCACAATCATCATAGAAGATAGATTTCAAAAGTATAGGTTGTGAGACCCCATAATCGATTTGGTCAATTTGTTAAATGGATCCCTGTTGTAATGGTTAAACTGATTGTCGATCTGTCTCCAATAGTTGCTACTATAGTTATAACTTTAGTAGCACTTTCTTCGACAGCTAGCATGACATTGGCTACCCTTATTATAGCTAATAAGATTGAAGACTGGTAATTATAATTCAGTTCTGATATAACTCTTATCTATTTTGTTGAGATTTCTTAGTAATTCTCTTTTCTTTTTTGATAGTTAAATCAGCCATATCATTGGAAGTCCTTAGTCTTCAAAGTCTGCATGGTCTCCTTGGCCTTCATCAGATAATCAAGAGAATGTGCATCCTTCTTCTATAATTGTTGAAGATTGGGTTAATGTTCGAAAATGCCAATCTATTGAAAGGGTTAAGTGTTAAAATTATTAGCTTATTATATCTCTCTCTCTCTCCCATCAATGATCGATTATATGTCACTTAATTGTGGCTTAGATGATCTTTGTTTGTATTGACCAATCATATATTAGCATTAATAAATACACACATATTTGGCTTCATAAGCCAGTGTGCTCTTTTACCCCCAAAAACACACATTTGAAGATCAAAACTTCAACAGGTTATGAGCCTTGAGCCACTCGAATTGCAGCTCGACAACCTGAGATCTACGTAATCATAGCAATTACAACTGTGATTACAGTAAGCATTTATTTAACATTATAAACAACATGTCAAACAATATGATAAACAATGTGACAAACAACACCACGATAAAGCAACGTGATAAACAACATGTAACGACATAGCATTCAATGACGTGACACAATGAAATAGACAATCTATACACATCGTCGTTAGCAACAAGATTGACAAGATTGTGGTTTAAATCAAAAACAGACAACAGATATCAAACTCTTGATGATGATGAAGGATTGGATGACAACTATCAGAGCAATATAGGATTCAGCCTCGATCAACAGGAACAGATGGCTACAATAATCAGAAATCAGGAAGATAAATTAGACACACTGGCAACCCTATTAGGTGAATTGATGGCAAAAATTGACAAAACAAACGCATCACCCAGTGTGCCAACCAATCAGAATGCAGCTACAGAAGGCAACACGCCACAAATACAAATACAATCACTATCATCAACAACATCAACAAAGCTTAATAATCTGGCAAAGAAGTACCTGAGATCGATCAACAAATTCGATAGGTCAGGAGGCGCACCCAGATTGTTTGATTACTTTGATGCCATAGAGCAATTTATCACCAGCGCCAATCTATCAGTACAAAAGGAGGAAGTCAATGCAGCGATCAGTAAAATTACAGGCAACACTAGAATGTGGCTATGGAGGCATGTGAACACATTGGGAGAATTTGATTCATGGAATGAGCTTAAAGAGGCTATGATGCAAAAATATGCACCAATGGAACAATTGTTATGAATGTGCAATAAGCTTGCGATGATGAAGCAAAAAGGATCGATCGAAGATTATAATGACGTATTCAACTGGATTATGATGCAAATCGAAGACATGACTAATACAGAAGCTATACCACAATATCTCTGAGGTCTAAGCCCCAAGTACTGGGAATTAATACTTGCATGGGAGAATATGCTAACAACACTGGAGGCTTTACAACTTGCATGTATCAGGTTTGACCCGGATAGTAAGCAGAGGCGCGACAAAGCCCACGTGACAGACCGAGGCAGCTACCAAGGTAGCTACCGAGGCGGTGGTCGCGGCAACCGAGGCAGAAGTGTTGAACAAGGCCAAGGCTATAACAACAATAACAGAAACAATCGAGGAGGTTATCATAATGACAGAGGCAACCAAGGTAGTGATTGCGGAGCCTATCAAGATAGGAATTTTTGGGGATATCCTCGGAAATGTTATGTCTGTGAGGGAGAACACAGAATATTCCAATGCAACAAATTCAATGATTGGGTAAAAACAGAAAAAGAAAAGGCTAAACCAAGAGCTGAAGTAAATCTGGCGATTGGCACTATCATCGATTCAGGCACCACGCAACATATGTTCAACCAATGGGAGATTTTCAAGACTATAAGAGTACAGCAATTGCACCACAGTATCCGAATTTCCTCTTGAAGAAATCCGGATTGAACAAGAAATCCACACTGCCAAAATCCACACCGCCAAAATTATCAACACTGTGGATACCATTCACACTGCCGAAATTATTAACACTGTGGATACCATCCACACTGCCGAAATTATCCACACTGCCAAAAATATCAACACTGTTGATACTATCAACATTGTTGATATCTTATTCAATAATGAATGGAACTTATAAATTAAATATAGTATAACTAATCATATTCCAAGTAGTAACCTGGGCAGCTACCCATATAGCATCTCGAGAATTTATATAAATATCCCTCAAATCTTTATTCAATAAACTTCAGTTCAATAGCAGCCAAACTCATATATAAGTTCAATAGCAGCCGAACTCATATACGAGTTCAATAGCAGCCAAACTCATATATGAGTTCAATAGCAGCCGAACGAACATACAACTTCTAAAGCTGCGCACCTCAAGATCCATGAGAACTGAGAGTACAACTGAACTCACACAGCCATCAAGTCTAAATAGATGATTGCAGACTCATTAAATTGATGCTCTGTAACTATATCAAAGCCAGCACACCCTAGTATGCGCTATAGGAAATAACTATAAAAAACCATTAATATCTGATATAGAAGAAGAATAAAATGATCACAGCAACGAGAGGCATAAATAGACTTCAAAAGCAGGTGAACTTTGTGAATAGACTCCATAGAGATATCAATACAAGCAACCTTGAGAAGACATTACGAATCGATTGTTAAAGAGACTTTTATCACCAAATCAGCACTTGACCGAACTGATGAAAAATTATAACTACCTCGAAGCCAGTGCACCCTGGTTCGCGCTATAGGAAATGACCAGAAGGACCACTGACACCTGCCCTAGAGGAAGAATAAAATGATCACAGCAACAATTAGATCTACAATTGCAGAAGAGATTGGAATGAACTATTACTAGACAGAAGAATGGATGTACCTCACAGAAACCCATGGAGGAAGACAAAGCAACAGCCATCTACTTAGGTTGACTCCTAAATGGAAGTAGAACAATTATTGAACATTTATTAATTATGAGAATCCTATAGGAATTCATTAGGAAATCTCTCTCTCGAAAAATACAGCAAAAATCATATTACTTACTTGGATGAGTGACCAACCTGGTCAACCTCTGGAAATTCCTCTTTCTCGTCAATATCAGACAGAATCGTAGGAGAAAAATAATCAAATGAATCAATATCAGAATCAGACTCTGAATACTGGCTAGAAGCCTCAGCTACAGGAAACCCCCACCACTGACTAGGACTATATTCTTCATCATTGTCATTATTTTCAATAGCACTGATGACTAAGATGTTGGACTGATCTGCATCTGCATCCACATCTGCATCCGCATCTGAAGGACTCAGTATTGGACTGCTAAAGATTGGAGAATCGACATGATGTATAGAAGTAGCCAGAGGTGCTAGAAGATTAAAATACATAGCAAAGTTATAAGAAAAGAAATCATTGGTGATCAAGCAGACTTCTAATTGATTAGATACTCACTAACCCATCGACGCTTGGGAGGATGCTCATTGTCGACATCCTTAGAATCCGCATCCCAAAAACCCAGAGGAGTTTTGTGAATGATCTCATCATCGCCGTCTGCCACAATTCAGGAATGATGACTGGTAGGAGGAGTTTTGCAGACAACCTCATCATCATCCCGGTAATACTTGCTAAGGACAGAAGGAACTGGATATTGTTAGCACTGTGAAGTCATAGTAAAAGTATATGAAAAAGGAGTAGTGTGTGAATTAGAAGACTTTTTGGAGTTGCAAGAAAGACAGACATTGGGACCCCCATTCTTATAACCACCAAAATCATGCACAAATGACTACCTATACCTGAATCTCAGCACGACCCCAAGGACTTACTTAGAAAGAGACATCTCATTGCTAACCCAAGCAGACAACCCTTGTCAAAGAGAATAGACGAATCCGGACAACAAAAGCAAGATACATGACAAGATCTAGCCAAGAAACGAATTGTCGAAAGCAAGTTACCAAGCTCAGAAATGGAATCATATGCAAATCCCATGCCCTCAAGACCTCATGTCGATACCTTATGGCGAGATTCAGTCTAAACGACGTGACACGCGCACATGCACTCACACCTGCCCGAATCACTTACCTTGTTGTCAGTCTAGCCTGCCAACCCTAACAAATGACTGATGAATCAGTTCAGATCATCAGCATTGAATGAGCTTGTACAAAGCCAGAAAGCCAGGACACTCGACCGAGGACCCGATCTGCACAAATGACCTAAGAGTTAGAAGGAAAATAGACGAATGAATCAGCTCGCACCCAAAAACAAGCTTCGTGAATAAACAAAACATTAGAATCACCCGACTGACTCTGGCATAAACAAACGAATCACGCAAGGAATAAAGGAATGCACCACGACCACCACTTATGGTAAAATCTAGAGTTTACTTACTGAAATCAGTAGCATGACTCATACGCACACCATGCGGAGAGATTCTTGAGAATTCTAGCAAGATCTTTGCGATGAAAAACGAAAGAAAGTTAGAATGACTGAAATGAGAAAGACAAGCAAGCCACGAATCTAGAACGACCAAACGAATCCAGAATGACCGTGTACCTCGGATAGATATACGTACAGACAGATGAATCAACACAGAGAATGACATGTGAAAGATTTAGGAGATTCAGGAAAAAGAGAAAGGAAGAGCGAGCACAGTCTTCAGTTATATATTCCTTTTTTTTAAAAAAAAATATTTCGACACCCTCAGAGTCTATTTTATTCAGTCGTTACAGTTGCATCAGTTATTTTATTCATCGAACAATTATTATTTTCATTTATTTTATTTCTGATCGATCCCTATTTTATTTTATCTGTGCATCGAACAATGACGCACCCGATCGATTTTACCCTCCCTTTTATTATTATTGCAAAGCACTCGATCGATTTCTATTTTCCCTGATGTATTTATTTCCATTTTCCCTGACATATTTCTTTTCTTTTTTTTTCTCTGATGTATTTCATTTATCATCTCAGTAACTTATTTCCTTTTATTCAGATTAGACATTATTATATCATTTATTACCTAGCAATCTTCGATGAACACTTATTTCATTTATTTGCATATTTGATCTATTACATTATTATCTCTTTTATTATTTTATCCTTTGAAATATTCAGAAGTCATTTGTTCATGGAAAAATGACGAGCCACTTTTTTACTTAGTATTATCCTTATCAAGAGTAGTATTTTCTTATATTCATATTTTAGGATAACTTTACGTTCCTTAGAAATAGCGAGGATGCTATTTTCTCCTAAGAGGGGAAGAGTTGTAAGAGCGTAGCAATTGCACTGCAGTATCCGAATTTCCTCTTGAAGAAATCCGGATCGGACAAGAAATCTATACTGCTGAAATCCACACCGCCGAAATTATCAACACTGTGGATATTATCCACACTGCCGAAATTATCAACACTGTAGATACCATCCACACTGCCGAAATTATCCACACTGCCGAAAATATCAACACTGTTAATACTATCAACATTATTGATATCTTATTCAATAATGAATGGAACTTATAAATTAAATATAGTATAACCAATCATATTCCAAGTAGTAACCTAGGTAGCTACCCATATAGCACCTCGAGAATTTGTATAAATATCCCTCAAATCTTTATTCAATAAACTTCAGTTCAATAGCAGTGCATACTCAAGATCTCTTTGAGAGCTAAAGATCTCACCCCCCTTCTACATACATCAAGAGTGCTAAAGACTATAAGTCTGAAATTCACAATTAATAATCTCATAAAGAAACAAAGTACTTTTGATATCTTAGAAACCTTGCGACATACTCAGAGATTCTTAAGTCCAATGCGGATTAGTATCATCAGATGCTTCCTCACAGGCGGTTTATAAGAAACCTTCTTACAGAGATGGTGGCTAAGCATGATGGCTTGGTCATGTGTGCAGAGAACGAGAAGCTATGTGCTATGCATGTTGGGACGATTAAACTCGATGACGAGCTGAAATTACAGGACATTTTATATGTATCGGAAATTACCAGAAATTTAATATCTGTGTGGGTGTTGACATATGACAGAAATGATATAACCTTCAAAAGTGATGGATCAGTAATTAAAATTGGCGTGGATCATGAGGAAATCAAAATTGGACAAGCCAATAGTGACCTATTTCATTTATTGACATCACTAGAGCTAGAAGCAAACATCGCTAATTCCAAGATTGATGACTATTGTAACGGACTAAAATATATTAATGGCGAAATACTCGGAATTGAGCAAGCATAGAAAATACGTTTCAGGGGTCTTAGCGGTTTATGTAGTAGCATCTTAAGAAGGGTGTCGATATAGGTGTTAACTAGCAAGAATTAAATGTGATTGATCAAATAAAGTGTATCTGTTAGAATCTTGAAACTATCCAATTGCTTACTCCTTGAGTAAGGCTTCAGTATCCCTTAGGTTGTCTGTTGTAAGCTTCCTTAGCTTGTTGCAGTCTGAATTTTATTGATAATTGTGAGCGGGATATTTATAAGAAATTACAAATTGAAGGGAGTGCTATACGGGTGGCTGCCCAAAACTCCCGGTACAAATTGATTGGCTAAGGTATAATAAATGATATATCAGGTTATAATGTAATTGGGCGACGAAATAATATATCAGATCGAAATACTATTTTAGGTTATAGTGTTATTGCGGATCTCAACAACACTACAAGTCTCAACAACGCTGTAAGTCTTAGCATTATTGCAAGTCACATGACTTGATCTCACATGATTAAATTGTATGTCGTCACAAAATGTTCCATCACATCTCCTTCCTTTCTACAAGTTAGACTTCAAGATACAGTTCTAACTCGGAGAAATCTCTTTGTAACTGTTTTACCTCTTCCTCTAGCTCCTTTATATCATTCTGTATCAGTTGATTTAGTTGGTATGTACTGCATCGAAAGTGATTCAAAGCACTAGGCTTGTGCTTGAATAGTTGATAAATCTGATCGGCCATTCTTGCATTATAGGCAGGGAGTGCTCCTTTAAGGGCTCGTTGACATATTTCTCTATCCTTCTGGTTCCAGATATGTTCAACTTCTTCATCCCAGAGTTGTGCGATTCGATAGTACTCCTTCCATTCATTGATTCGCACCAGGTGTTGCCTCCTTTGGATGTTGCATACAATCAATCGGGTCTTCTATAAGGTCGATCCTTCTATCTCCTCAAGATCTTCCAGGGGTTCTATATGTCGGTAGGCCTCGATCAGGCTAACTCGGACTTCATAGAAGTTGTTCCAACAGGGCATAATATTTCTTAAGGCGGTTTCGGTGGACAGTATAGTGTAGGATTGTTCCCGTCATTTTTCGTAACTAATACATAGTTCCTTTTATACTGGCGATATAGTATGGTCCTTCCCATTTTAGGTCTAATTTTGCTAACCATGAGGACTCTACTATGTTCCGGTATAGTAAGACTTGGTCACCAATCTTCAATCTTTCGGTTTCCTTGTGTTCCTTGTCATAATTCTTCTTTTGTCGGTTTTGTGCAATGGCAATAAATTCTCTCGCCTTGTTTCGGACATTGTGTAATTCTTGGATTTTCTTTATCACATGATGCTCAATTTGCATTTCCCAGGAGGTGTGGCTGGGTTCCGGGGTAGTCATTACTTGGTCTACCAGCTGATGAGCTTTTCTTCCATAAGCGAGCTCAAAAGGGGTGAACTTTGTTGTTTCTTATTTCATTGTTCGTAGTGCAAATAAGGCGGAAGGTAGGTACAAGTCCCAATCTCCTCCTTGTGATTGTACTACTTTAGCAATCGTGTTCTTGATGGTTTGATTCGTTCGTTCGGTAAGTCCATTTCCTTGGGGATGGTAGGCAGTAGTCTTTATCTGGCGGATCCCAAAGTGTTACATCAATATCTGCATGAATTCATTAACAAATTCAGTTCCTTGATCGGAGGTCATTTTATAAGGTATTCCATGGCGGCAGATAATATCTTCGTAGATAAAAGGTGCAATATTAAGGGCATCTGCGAGGGGCAAGGCTCTTGCTTCGGGGTACTTGGTCAGGTAATCTACTGGTACTATGATGTATCGATTTCCTCTAAGTGTTCTTGGTAGCAGTCCAACAATATCTATTCCAATATGTTCAAAGGGTCCTCCAGGTACAATCGGTTATAAGGTCTCGACTTCCTTTCCTCGGTGCCTCTTCTGGCAAGTATCGCATCTCCTGATATATTCTCTAATATCTTCGTATATGTTCTTCCAATAGTATTTTTCTGATAATCGTTGATATGTGTTGTCTATGCCCATGTGTCCTGCTAGCTGATGGTCATGAGAGACCTGAAGTACCATCTGCTTTTTGTGTTCAGGGACCACAAGTCATATCTGTCCTCTGTGTCGTCGGTAAAGTATATTATTTTTGATAAAATAGTTGAGTGTCATTGTTCATATAAGCTGTTGATCATTTTTGTTCGTTGTCCCAGTAAAGGTTAGGTTACTGAGGTAATTCAAATATCCATTATAGAGTTTAGTATCCATTGGGTAGGTATATTCTTTTTGGTTCGGGGTGTTGATCTCAGATAAATTGGGGTAGGCATGAGAAGGTGTCCATATTCTGATGATTTCATCCTTTTCTGTATTGCGTCATGAAGTCATATTCCTGCAGTATAGCTAGCCATCTTGCATACATTCCTGTCAGATTTGGTTTGTTCCAAATCCATTTGAGGGCTGAGTGGTCTGTTATTAGGGTGAACTGTTTTCTAATCAGGAAGTGGCAGAAGTGTTGTATGGCCCAAACGACTGCTACGCATTCCAGTTGGGTGGCTCCATAGGAAGGTTCTGCTCCATAGGTGGCTCGTCCTGCATAAGCAATCACATGCTCTCCATCTTTATTATCTTGTGCCAAGATTGCTCCGAGTCCAAATGACGATGTATCTGTATACAGCTTGAATACTTTTGTGAGATCAGGTCTTACCATAACTGGTGCGTGGGTAAGTGCTTCCTTGATTAGATTGAAGGCTGTTTGTGCAGCTGACGTCCATTTCCATGCTCTTCCTTTTCTTTGCAACATGTGCAGGGGTGCGGCAATTTCAGAGTAACCAGGGATAAACCTTTTATAGAACTGGACCAGTCCTAAGAATCCTCGTAGGGCCATCTTATCTTGCGGGATTGGAAAGGCCTTGACAATCTCAGTCTTCTTTGGGTCTGGGTGGATTTCTCCTCCGTCGATTATAAATCCAAGGTATTCAATTTTCTTCTATCCAAAGTAGCACTTTGTTAGCTTGATCCTTAGTCCATGCTTTCTAAGTTGTTCAAATACTTCTTTCAAGATCACCATGTGTTCTGCGAAGTTCTCTACATAGATGTTGATGTCATCAATATACACAATTACTCCATGTATAATCAAATTGTAGAAGATCTTATTCATTGTAGCCTGGAAGGTGGCGGGTGCATTGCAAAGTCCAAAGGACATTCTTGTAAATTCGTACTGTCCAAATGGTGTAACAAATGCCGATTTCTCCTGTGCTTTGGGTGTTATTCCGATTTGGTTATATCCTGCTCATAGATCCAAGGTTGAGTAGATTTGTGCCTTTTTCAACATGTTTTGTAAGTCTTCTGAGTGCGGGATCGGGTATGCATGCTTCTTGGTGACTGAGTTTAATTTGCAATAGTCGATAACCATTCTCTGTCCATCCTTCTTTGGTACTATGCTGATAGGTGATGCCCATGGGCTTTTTGATCGTACGATTACTCCTGACTCCAGTAGCTCTTGAACATGCTTTCGTACAAAGTCATGATAGTTGGCTGGCAACCTGTAGGGTGCCTGTTTGATTGGTTTGGCATCTCTTGTATCGATATGGTGAGTGAAGAAAGCTTGGTCCGGTAGGTCCTTGAAACTGATCGCGATAATATCCTCATACTCCTTCAGTAGGTCTTGTAACTGTTTCTTCTAATTTGGTAACAGGTTTTCATTGAGGGAGTAGATGTGCTTCTTAGCGCTCTCTTGGTCATCCAGTCTCTCCATTATCACATTTGCTTGTCCAGTTGATCCAAATCCTTTCTTTCCACGTCATGTTTCTTCTAAGTTTTCTACTTCTTTCAAAGGTTGTTGTTCGCATTTGACGATTACCATCTGAGCAATTCGGTCACCTTGGTATACTTTGAATTGACTGTGATTGTGGTTCACCAGTCCAACCTCGATTTCTCCTCTATAGTCTTCGTCTATTAATCCAGGGAAGGCTCCTATCCCAGAGTTGCAATAGAGTCCACTTCTTGCCCATACTTGCGCACATTGTCCAGGTGGTAGGGCGATAGCAATTCCAGTTTTTACGAAGGCTGATGATTTCGGTTCTAGAGTGTAGTCTTCATCTGCATATAGGTTGTATCCTGTGGCTCCTTCGGTTTTTCTCTTCGGTACAATTGCGCTTTCTGTCAATTTCTTGACTTGGGTTGCTGTATCCTTTTCTTCAACTGTGAACACTTCTTCAAAGGTAGGGACATTTGGTTCCTTCCACTATTCATGAGTTGTGTCCTGAGGTAGGTTTTGCCACAAGTCCTTCCACCACCAATAGTGCATGCTGATGCATTCATCAGGGTGAACTATTTCCTCTAGTGCGATGATTTCTTCTTCCGAATCTGAATCGCTTTCTTCGATTAGGATAGGTCCATCGTCTTCATCATCTTCCTGAAACAGGGCCTTGACTTCGATGGCTGTCTGAGTGGTATAAACTTCATTGCTCTATTCCTTGGGTACTTCCTCATCTTTATTCTCTTCGGGTATCGTCTGTTCTTGTTCTCGGTTATAACATTCCTTCCAAGTCCCATGGTAGTTGATATCGTACGGTTCGTCTGGGTATCTGACCCAGTTTTCGCATTCCCAGAGGTCATAAGGATTGACTTCATCCCAATAGCATCCTTGCAGGTAGATGTTGCGATTTCTCCAAAGACATCCTTTGCCGATGTGTCCGATATTTGTCCAGAAACAGTCCCACACCTCTCCAGTATTGTCTGCAAATGGGTGAGGGTTCTTTCCATCATACGGTCCATAATTCATTGAGGGTGGAGTCCTTTGGCAGGTCTGTGACAATCTTGGTTTCCTGATCTTCTTTTCTGTTGGCAAGTGCATCTCCAGGGTATCTTGGTAAGGTATCAACTTTGTATCACTGCAAGTGCACATCATCTCGGCACAATAGATGCATTGCTCACAGAATGGGCATCTAGTATTCCTTATGTTGTACTCAATCAACTGGTTTTTCTCCAAAGGCGTTAGGCGGCGGTATTCACTATTGATCACCACGTTTGCTTCTTCTTCTTCTACCAAATTGAGGTGCGCCTGTCTAGGGGTTACTTCTTCATCTGTGTCACTTTCGTCTTCCGGCCTCTGAGTAAGTTTCGGTACTATTCCTTTCTGAATATCCAAAGGTATGCTGAACTTTCTTCCATGGTTGACGAAGATTAGCCTTTGTGCATCCAAGTCAATTCTTGCTTTAGCTTTCTTCAACCAGCTGTTGCCCAAGATGGCATTATAGGATTGTGCATCAGTGACAACCATTCTGATGGGGATTATTTCTGTTCCAAACTGAACTGGTACTTCTCGGAGTACTCCTAGAGGTACACTGCTTTTTCCACTTGCGACAACCAAAGTAGAGGTAGCGGGTTTGTCAATATCCCATCCTAGGCGGTCTAAGAAATGCTTAGCGATGATACTGACTCCTGCTCTAGTGTCAATAATGACTGAGCATGCTAATCCTCCAATGTTGCATTGTGCATAGGCTGATGAGATATAGGTTCGCTCCTCTTGTTCTTCGGCAGTGTTAACTTCCTCAAATCGGATGGTTGGTTTAGTTTCGGTAATCTGCGTCTTCACCTTTTGCTTCGTCGATGGTGCGATCTGGAAGAGTTGTTTGAAGGTAATGTTTGCCTTCTGACTAGCAATATCCTTCCATGGGTCATACTCGAATTCTCTAACTTTCCTAGGCTTCTTTTCCTTGTTTTCTTCTTGATCCGTCATTTCTTCATCTCCAGTAGTTAAGGTAACTGTCTCGCTAGGTTGCATTATTTGTTTGAAGGCTTTGTCCCATTGGTCCTCATTCAACTGTTGCCTTTGTGTTGGCTTTTTAGGCTTCTCGATGACAACCTCAGGTTCCTGGATCAGCTTCTTCCTTGGGTAGGGAGTCTTCCTAGTGGTAGTGCGGCTGACTGCTTCAACTGGGTAGGCCTCCAGATATTCTTCGCCAAATTCTTCATCTTCTTCTTCGATTTCTTGCACTACATTAGCATGGTCGGCCTTCTTTACTTCTTCTTTCTCCCTTCCTTCCTTCCAACTCCTGGTTCGGCAATCCTTGGTAAAGTGACCACGTCTTCCGCAGAGGAAGCAGTTTATCTCAGTTTTGTTGCATTCTTCGGCAACAAAGGTTCCTCTCGGTTGCCTGTTCTGGCGGATCACCTTGGCTTCAAGGTCAGCTATATGTGCTGTCATCTCTGAGAACATCTTAGTAATCTTCTCCATTTCATCCTCATGAATCATTTTTCCTGTTTTTGCCATGACTGTCGGTTTGATAGTGTCCTCCTCAGGTGGTTCGGCTGATGCGGATACCATTTGGACTACAGGTATTCCAGTGCTGAATTTCCTGTGTAAGTCTTGTGGTAGCTTGTCATATAGGGATGCTGAATGTCCTGCTTCGGTATCCCAAAAGGCCTGTGCCATCCTGACTTTCTCTTCCATACTCCAAGGGCCAAACCTCTTGATATGGCATTGAATGTCTGCGGGTAAGCTATTCATGAACACCATTTCTCATACAACTGGGCTGGTTTCTCCACAGAGTTGCATATACTGATCAATGGTATTAACCCAGTCTTCCGGGCATTGATTGATTGATATCTTCATGTTAAATAGCTGTTCTTTGATCGATTCTCGCTTCTGTTCGGTGAAATACTTTTCTTCCAACCAGGCTCTTGTAACATCCCAATGAGTGGTGGCTAATGTTGCGGCAGGAGGGTTATTTCTAGCTGCTGCTGTGGCTGCGAGGAGTAATCCTCCTAGTCCAGTGGCTGCTACATCCATCAGAGCCACACGGTAGGCTTCTCTTGTGGGTCCTCTCAGTTAGGCAGCCAGGATAGGTAACCATCGAGTGCTGACCGTTCCTTTGGCTGCGAAGTAGCTTTCCAAATCATCTAAGAATTCTCGAACATATTTCTTGGTATATCTGTAAAAGGTAGGTAGTCTGTCTGTCATGATTTCTTCGTCTTCTTGAAGTCTTCTCCTGGGTAGTTGTAGTAATGTAGGCGGTGGCAGTGGTAGTGCCGTTCCTGCTTTTGTCTTCCACTATGGGTTTTGGCAAGTTCGGTTATGCAATATAGGTAACAAATTGGTCGAGGTGTCAATTGATTTCCTGCCAGTTAGCACCAATTGTAACGGACTAAAATATATTAATGGCGAAATACTCGGAATTGAGCAAGCACAGAAAATACGTTTCAGGGGTCTTAGCGGTTTATGCGGTAGCGTCTTAAGAAGGGTGTCGATATAGGTGTTAACTAGCAAGAATTAAATGTGATTGATCAAATAAAGTGTATCTGTTAGAATCTCGAAACTATCCAATTGCTTACTCCTTGAGTAAGGCTTCAGTATCCCTTGGGTTGTCTGTTGTAAGCTTTCTTAGCTTGTTGCAGTCCGAATTTTATTGATAATTGCGAGTGGGGTATTTATAAGAAATTACAAATTGAAGGGAGTACTATATGGGTAGCTGCCCAAAACTCCCGGTACAAATTGATTGGCTAAGGTATAATAAATGATATATCAGGTTATAATGTAATTGGGCGATGAAATAATATATCAGATCGAAATACTATTTTAGGTTATAGTGTTATTGTGGATCTCAACAACGCTATAAGTCTCAACAACGCTGCAAGTCTTAGCATTATTGCAAGTCACATAACTTGATCTCACATGATTAAATTGTATGTCGTCATAAAATGTTCCGTCACACTATATATTATAGCATTACTGGCTGGGCCATCCAGGCTGAAATACTCTGCAATCAATTAACAAATTTGTCATAGAGCTCAGAGATGTGCGGCTGTTGACCGGACAAATTGAAATATACGCCAGATGTGAATACATAAAGTCGCACCACAAGCCTTTTGGATATATGAAAAATCGATTGATAGAGCCTATTGGAAGGGTGCACTCAGATCTGTGCGGGCCGATGCCCATGCCATCAGTCAGTGGAGCGAAATATATATTAATATTTATCAATGATGTCACTCACTACGTCACAACATATTTTATTAACAACAAAAGTAATATATTTGATCAATTCTGGGTATTTAAGGCATTTGCTAAAATGCAATCGGGCCAAAAACTGAAGATTTTCCAGTCTGATAGAGGGGGAGATTATGTAAACACCGAGATGCATGAATTTTTAATCAAAAATAGAATTCATTATGAAATGATAATGCTAGACATGCTGCAATAAAACAGTATTACCAAACGATATAACCGGACATTGATGGAGTCGATTCGGGCCATTAAAATCACTGCCGACATACCTAATGAACTTTGGGCTGAACTTGCTGCAAGTGCTACATATTTACGCAACCGATTGCCAACGTGAGCCAATAAGGAGAGTGCTTCACCATTTGAATTATGGCATGGTTACAAGCCTGATATCAGTAACTTATGTATCATATGGGCTGACGCATATATGCATATTCACAAAGGAAAAAGATCAAAACTGATGCCCTGATCTAAAAAGCTTAAAATGATTAGCTATCATGATGAAAAGAAGGCATACAGGCTCTGGGATCCAACCAATAGGAAGATAGAGATCAGCTACGACATTACATTTGATAAATCTATTATATTAAAATCCCCAACAATTGTCAACCCAGAAGATCAAGAATATATCATTGAAGCGATCATTGGAGAATGCAAGATTGATGAAAAAGGCAATATCTGGTAAAATGGCTAGGCTACGTATGACAATGATGATGACAACACCTGGGAGCCAATCGAACAATTGATAGATACTGAAGCCCTATAAATTTAGCAAGATCGCATGCCAGAAGCTAATTTAATTGAATCGACCAATGACCCAATGACCTACAAGAAAGCAATTTCCCTACCTGATGCAAAGCTTTAGCAGGAAGTGATCAATCAAGAGCTTAAATCACTTAAGAATAATAATACATGGACAATTGTATCTGAGGTGCCTGTAGGACGCAAGCTGATTGGATATAGATGGGTATTTAAAAAGAAGCTCAACACTGATAGATCGGTTGCCAGATACAAGGCAAGATTAGTTACCAAGAGATATTCACAACAGCAAGGAATTGATTACAATGAAACATTTGCTCCCATGGCAAAATTCACATCAATTAGAGTACTTTTATCAATCGGTGCAACCCTAAACTTAGAAATTCACCAAATAGATGTAAAAACTGCATTTCTGAACAGCGATCTTGATGAGGAGATCTACATGATGGTACTTAAAGGAATTGACCAATCGGAGCTGTTACTGAGAGCTATGTGTAAGCTCAATCGATCATTGTATAGACTAAAGCAATCATCTTATATGTGGAATCAGAAGATCGACAACTACCTCAGCCAATCAAATTTTATAAGACTACAATTAGATCATAGCATTTATCTAAGAAGAAGATAAGATGATCAATCACTGATAATTATTGCCATATATGTCAATGATCTACTAATTCTAGCTGATTCTATGGAAATGATGAACAAATTTAAGGTAGAGCTTAGCAATGCATTTGATATGATGGATTGTGGTGAAATTAAACATTTTCTGGGTATTCGAGTCATGTGCGATCGAAAAACATACACAATCACAATTGATCAAAGTCACTTTGCCAATCAAATCATTATAAGGTTTAACATGATGGATACCAAGCCAATCAGTACACCCTTGATCCATCCATTCAACTCAAAGCTGAAGGGAGAAAATCCACAGACCAAAATCTATTCAGACAAATAATCAGTAGTATAATGTACCTGATGATCAGGACGAGACCTGATCTAGCTGCTGCTGTTAGCATCATCAGTCAATTTTCAGCCAATCTAATGCAAGAACATCACCATGCCCTCAAATGATTATTAAGATATATTAAAGGAACAGCCAATTATAAGCTGTGCCTTGGATGCAATCAGAATCTAAGACTGATCGATTTCAGTGATGCCAACTGGGGAGAAGATATTAATATATGACGATCAATCATAGGGTATATTTTCAACCTATTAGGGGAAGCCATCAGCTGGTCAAGCAAGTGCCAACTAACCATTGCCCTATCATCAACTGAAGCAGAATATATAGCATTAGCACATGCGACAAGAGAAGCCATTTGGCTATACACCCTATTGGATGAGCTAGGATATTTACAGAATTGTGTGACAACCTTATTTGAAGACAACCAATTAGTAATTGCCCTCGCCAAAAACCCAATTAATTATGCTCGATCAAAGCATATTGACATTCAGCACCACTTTATTTGAGAGAAAGTTGAATCAAAGGTGATAGATATTGTTTACATAGTGACAGATGAAATGATTGCTAATGCATTAACCAAGCCACTTGCACGACCCAGACTTGGAATGTTGATTGCAAAAATGGGCTTATGTAACTAACCTTTTTTTCTCTTTCAAAAACTTTTATTTTCTTTATCATGTCATTCTTATCACTCAAGTAGTATTTTACATATAGTTATTTGCAGTAAATATACTTTATGGATGCCATTCGTAATGTACAGTTGAACATTTTTTTTTATTTTTTTTATTTTTATCAAGATATATCAAGCAGGGGGAGTGTTGAAATTATTAGCTTATTATATATCTCTCTCTCTCCCATCAACAATCAATTGTACATCACTCAATTATAGCTTAGATGATCTTTATTTGTATCGACCAATTATATATTAGTATTAATAAATACATACATATTTAGCTTCATGAGCCAGTGTGCTCTTTTATCCCTAAAAACACACATTTGAAGATCAAAACTTCAACACATGGATGCCATTCATGATGTATAGTTAAATATTTTATTTTTTTTGTTTTATTTATCGAGATATGTTAAGCAGGGGGAGTGTTGAAATTATTAGCTTATTATATCTCTCTCTCCTATCAATGATCAATTGTACGTCACTCAATTGTGGCTTAGATGATCTTTGTCTGTATCGACCAATCATATATTAGCATTAATAAATACATGCATATTTAGCTTCATGAGCCAGTGTGCTCTTTTACCCCCAAACACTCATTCAAAGATTAAAACTTCAACAGATATCTTGCAAGGTTTACTATATATTAGATTTTTATATAGAAAGTAAGTAAGCTTTTATTTATCCTCTAATATATTAATGCTAACTAATCCTTCATATTTTACTATATGTCAGTCATATGATAGGTAGCTTTTAACCATATAATAATATTAGTGAAGGTTACTATAGTATTAACCTCTATATTGTGATGGAACATTTTGTGATGACATATAATTTGATCATGTGACTTGTAACGTTGCTAAGACTTGTAACGTTGCTGAGACTTGTAACGTTGCTGAGATCTGTAACGTTACTGAGATCCACAATCACACTATAACCTAAAATAGTATTTCGACTTGATATATTATTTCGATGCCTAATTACATTATAACCTGATATATCATTTATTATATCTTAGCCAATTAATTTGTATCTTATATTTAGCCGAGCCAATCAGAAATTCAAGTAGTAACCTGGGTAGCTGTCTATATAGCACCTTGTAATTTCTTATAAATACCCTGCTCACAATTATCAATAAAATTCGGACTACAACAAGCTAGGAAAGCTTATAACAGACAACCCGAGGGACACTGAAGCCTTACTCAAGGAGTAAGCAATTGAGATAGTTTCGAGATTCTAACAGATATACTTTATTCAATCGATCACACTAAATTCTTGCTAGTTAACACCTACATCAACACCCTTCTTAAGATGCTACCACATAAATCACTAAGACCCCTGAAACGTATTTTCTGCACTTACTCAATTCCGAGTATTTCGCCGTTAATATATTTTAGTCTGCCACAATTGGTGCCGACTGGCAGGAAATCAATCGACACCTTGACCGATTTGTTACCTATATTGCATAACCAAACTTGCCGAAACCCATAGTGGAAGACAAAAGCAAAAACGGCACTACCACCGCCACTGCCTACATTACTACAACTACCTAGGAGAAGACCTCAAGAAGACGAAGAAACCATGACAGACAGACTACCTACCTTTTACAGATACACCAAGGAATATATTCGAGAATTCCTAGATGATTTGGAAAGCTACTTCGCAGCCAAAGGAACGGTCAGCACCCGATGGTTACCTATCCTGGCCGCCCAACTTAGAGGACCTGCAAGAGAAGCATACCGTATGGCCCTAACGGATGCAGCAGCCACTGGACTAGGAGGATTAATCCTCGCAGCTATAGCAGCAGCTGGAAATAACCCCCCCGCCACAACATTAGCCACTGCTCATTGGGATGTCACAAGAGCTTGGTTAGAAGAGAAGTACTTTACCGAACAGAAACGAGAATCAATCAAGGAACAGCTATTCAATATAAAGATATCAATCAATCAGTGCCCGGAAGATTGGGTTACTACTATTGATCAGTATATGCAACTCTGTGGAGAAACCAGCCAGGTTGTGCGAGAAATGGTGTTCATGAATGGCTTACCTGCAGATCTCCAGTGCCATATCAAGAGGTTTGGTCCTCGAAGTATGGAAGAGAAAGTCAGGATGGCACAGGCCTTTTGGGACACCGAAGTAGGACACTCAGCATCCCTATATGATAAGTTACCACAAGATCTATGCAGGAAATTCAGTACTGGAATACCTGTAGTTCAAATGGTATCTGCATCAACCGAACCACCTGAGGAGGATACTATCAAACCGATAGTCATAGCAAAAACAGGAAAGATAACTCATGAGGATGAAATGGAGAAGATTACCAAGATGTTCTCAGAGATGACAGCACATATAGCTGACCTTGAAGCCAAAGTGATCCGCCAGAACAGGCAGCCGAGAGGAACCTTTGTCACCGAAGAACGCAACAAAACCGAGATAAACTGCTTTCTCTGTGGAAGACATAGTCACTTTGCCAAGGATTGCTGAACCAGAAGTTGGAAGGAAGGAAGGGAGAAAGAAGAAGTAAAGAAGGCTGACCATGCCAACGTAGTGCAAGAAATTGAAGAAGATGATGAAGAATTTAGTGAAGAATACCTGGAAGCCTATCCTGTCAAAGTAGTCAGCCGCACTACTACAAGAAAAACTCCCTACCCAAGGAAGAAGCTGATCCAGGAACCAGAGGTTGTCATCGAGAAGCCTAAAAAGCCAACACAAAGGCAATAGTTGAATGAGGATCAATAGGACAAAGCCTTCAAACAAATAATGCAACCCGGCGAGACAGTTACATTAACTACTGGAGATGAAGAAATGACGGATCAGGAAGAAAACAAGGAGAAGAAGCCTAGGAGAGTTAGAGAATTCAAGTACAACCCATGGAAGGATATTGCCAGTCAGAAGGCAAACATTACCTTCAAACAACTCTTCCAGATTGCACCGTCAACAAAGCAGAAGGTGAAAACACAAATTACCAAAACCAAACTAACCATCTGATTCAAGGAAGTTAACACTGCTGAAGAACAAGAGGAACGAACCTATACCTCATCTGCCTATGCACAATGCAACATTGGAGGATTAGCATGCTCAGTCATTATTGACACTAGAGCAGGAGTCAGTATCATCGCCAAGCATTTCCTAGACCACCTAGGATGGGATATTGATGAACCTGCTACCTCTACTTTGGTTGTCGCAAGTGGAAAAAGCAGCGTACCTCTAGGAGTACTTCGAGAAGTACCAGTTCAGTTTGGAACAGAAATAATCCCCATCAGAATGGTTGTCACCAATGCACAATCCTACAATGCCGTCTTGGGTAACAGCTGATTGAAGAAAGCTAAAGCTAGAATTGACCTAGATGCACAAAGGCTAATCTTCATCAACCATGGAAGAAAGTTCAGCGTACCTTTGGATATTCAGAAAGAAGTAGTACTGAAACTCACTCAGAGACCGGAAGACGAAAGTGACACAGATGAAGAAATAACCCCCGGACAGGCGCATCTCAATTTGGTGGAAGAAAAAGAAGCAAACGTGGTGATCAATAGTGAATACCGCCGCCTAACGCTTTTGGAAAAAAACCAGTTGATTGAGTATAACATGAGAAACACTAGATGTCCATTCTGTGAGCAATGCATCTATTGCACCGAGATGATGTGCACCTGCAGTGATACAAAGTTGATACTGTATGAGGATACCTTGGAGATGTACTTACTGATAGAAAAGAAGATCAGGAAACCAAGATTGTTACAGACCCGCTGAAGGACTCCACCCTCAATGAATCATGGACCGTATGATGGAAGAAACCCTCATCTATTCGCAGACAACACTGGAGAAGTGTGAGACTATTTCTGGACGAATATCAGACACATCGGCAAAGGACGTCTTTGGGGAAATCGCAACGTCTACCTGCAAGGATGCTACTGGGATGAAGTCAATCCCTATGATCTTTGGGAATGTGAAAACTGGGTCAGATATTCGGACGAACCGTACGATATCAACTACTATGGAACTTGGAAGGAACGTTATGATCAGGAACAAGAACAAACGATACCCGAAGAGAATGAAGATGAGGAAGTACCTGAGGAATGGAGCAATGAAGTTTATACCACTCAGATGCCTATTGAAGTCAGAGCCCTGTTCCAGGAAGATGATGAAGACGATAGACCTATCCTAATTGAAGAAAGTGACTCAGACTCAGAAGAAGAAATCATCACACTTGAGGAAATAGTTCACCCCGATGAATGCATCAGCATGCGCTATTGGTGGTGGAAGGACTTGTGGCAAAACCTACCTCAGGACACAACTCACGAATAGTGGAAGGAGCTGAATGTCCCCACCTTTGAAGAAGTATTTACGGTTGAAGAAAAGGATATAGTAACTCAAGTCAAGAAACTGACAGAAAGTATAATAATACCAAAGAGAAAAACCAAAGGAGCCACAGGATACGACCTATATGCAGATGAAGACTGCACCCTAGAACCAAAATCATCAGCCTTTGTAAAAACTGGAATCGCTATCACCCTACCACCTGGACAATGTGCGCAAGTATGGGCAAGAAGTGGACTCTACTGCAACTCTGGAATAGGAGCATTTCCTGGATTAATAGATGAAGACTATAGAGGAGAAATTGAGGTTGGACTGGTTAACCATAACCACAGCCAATTCAAAGTATACTAAGGCGACCAAATTGCTCAGATGGTAATCGTCAAATGTGAACAGCAACCTTTGAAGGAAGTAGAAAACTTAGAAGAAACACAACGTGGAAGGAAAGGATTTAGATCAACTGGACAAGCAAATGTGATAATGGAGAGACTGGATGACCAGGAAAGCGCTAAGAAGCATATCTACTCCCTCAACGAAAATCTGTTACTAAATCAGAAGAAACAGTTACAAGACCTACTGAAGGAGTATGAGGATATTATTGCAATCAGTTTCAAGGACCTATCAGACCAAGCCTTCTTCATGCACCACATCGACACGGGAGACGCCAAACCAATCAAACAAGCACCCTATAGATTGCCAGCCAACTATCATAACTTTGTACGAAAGCATGTTCAAGAGCTATTGGAGTCAGGAGTAATCGTACGATCAAAAAGCCCTTGGGCATCACCTATCAGCATAGTACCAAAGAAGGATGGATAGAGAATGGTTATCGATTACCGCAAATTGAACTCAGTTACCAAGAAGCACGCATACCCGATCCCGCACTCAGAAGACTTACAAAACATATTGAAAAAGGTGCAAATCTACTCAACCTTGGACCTATGGGCAGGATATAACCAAATCGGAATGATGCCCGAAGCACAGGAGAAATCAGCATTCGTGACACCATTTGGATAGTACAAATTCACGAGAATGTCCTTTGGACTTTGCAATGCACCCGCTACCTTCCAGGCTGCAATGAACGAGATCTTCTACGATTTGATTGGACATGGAGTGATTGTGTATATCGATGACATCAACATCTACGCAGAGAACTTCGCAGAACACATGGTGATCCTGAAGGAAGTATTTGAACGACTCAGAAAACACAGATTAAGGATCAAGTCAACAAAATGCTACTTTGGACAGAAGAAAATCGAATACCTTGGATTTATAATCGATGAAGGAGAAATCCACCCAGACCCAAAGAAGACCGAGATTGTCAAGGCCTTTCCAATCCCGCAAGATAAGATGGCCCTACGAGGATTCTTAGAACTGGTCCAGTTCTATAAAAGGTTTATCCCTGGTTACTCTGAAATTGCTGCACCCCTGCACATGTTGCAAAGAAAAGGAAGAGCATGGGAATGGATGTCAGCCACACAAACAGCCTTCAACCTAATCAAGGAAGCACTTACCTATGCACCAGTAATGGCAAGACCGGATCTCACAAAAGTATTCAAGCTGTATACAGATGCATCGTCATTTGAACTCGGAGCAATCTTGGCACAAGATGATAAAGACAGAGAACATGTGATTGCTTACACAGGATGAGCCACCTATGGAGCAGAACCTTATTATGGAGCCACTCAACTAGAATGCGTAGCAGTTGTTTGGGCTGTACAGCACTTCCGCCACTTCCTGATTGGAAAGCAGTTCACCCTGATAACAGACCACTCAGCCCTCAAATGGCTTTGGAATAAGCTAAATCTGACAGGAATGTATGCACGATGGCTAGCCATATTACAGGAATACGACTTCACAACGCAATACAGAAAAGGACGGAATCATCAGAATGTGGACACCCTCTCATGCCTACCCCAATTTATCCGAGACCGACACCCCAAACCAAAAAGAATATACCTACCCAATAGACACTAAACTCTATAATGGATATTTGGATTACCTCAGTAACCTAACCTTTACTGGGATGACGAACGAAAATGATCAACGGCTTATACGGACAATGGCACTCAACTATTTTATCAAGAATAATATACTTTATCGACGACACAGAGGACAAATACGACTTGTAGTTCCTGAACACAAAAAGCAGATGGTACTTCAGGCTTCTCATGACTATCAGCTGGCAGGATACATGGGCGTAGACAATACATATCAGCGACTATCAGAAAAATATTATTGGAAGAACATGTACGAAGATATTAAAGAATATATTAGAAGATGCGATACTTGCCAGAAGAGGTGCCGAGGAAAGGAAGTTGAGACTTTACAACTGATTGTACCTGGAGGACCCTTCGAACATATTGGAATAGACATTGTTGGACCACTACTAAGAACACTTAGAGGAAACCAATACATCATAGTAGCAGTAGATTACCTGACCAAGTACCCCAAAGCAAGAGCCTTGCCCCTCGCAGATGCCCTTAATATTGCACCTTTTATCTACAAAGATATTATCTGCCACTATGGAATACCTTATGAAATGACCTCTGATCAAGGAACTGAATTCGTTAATAAATTCATGCAGATATTGATGCAACACTTCAGGATCCGCCAGATAAAGACTACTGCCTACCACCCTCAAGGAAATGGACTTACCGAATGGACGAATCAAACCATCAAGAATACGATTGCTAAAGTAGTACAATTACAAGGAGAAGATTGGGACTTGTACCTACCTTCCGCCTTATTTGCACTACGAACAATGAAATAGGAGACAACAAAGTTCACCCCTTTTGAGCTCGCTTATGGAAGAAAAGCTCATCAGCTAGTAGACTAAGTAATGACCACTCCGGAACTCAGCCATACCTTCTGGGAAAAGCAAATCAAGCATCGTGTGACAAAGGAAATTCAAGAATTACATAATGTCTGAAACAAGGCAAGAGAATTTATTGCCATCGCACAAGATCGACAAAAGAAGAATTACGACAAGGAACACAAGGAAACCGAGAGGTTGAAAATTGCTGACCAAGTCTTACTATACTGGAACATAGTAGAGTTCTCATGGTCAGCAAAATTGGACCCAAAATGGGAAGGACTATACTATATCGCCAGTATAAAAGGAACTATATATCAGTTATGAAAAATGACAAGAACGATCTTACCCTATACTGTCCACCAAAACCGCCTTAAGAAATATCATGCCCCGTTGGAACAACTTCCATGAAGTCCGAGTTAGCCTGATCGAGGCCTACCGACATATAGAACCTCTGGAAGATCTTGAGAAGATAGAAGGATCGACCCTACAGAAAACCTGATCAATTGTACGCAACATTCAAAGGAGGCAATACCTAGCATGAATCAATGAATGGAAGGAATACTACCGAATCGCACAACTCTGGGATGAAGAAGTTGAACATATCTGGAACCAGAAGGATAGAGAAATCTGCCAAAGAGCCCTCAAGGGAGCAATCCCTGCCTACGCTACAAAAATGGCCGATTGAATTTATCAACTATTCAAGCATAAGCCTAGCACTTTGAACCACTTTCGGTGCAGTATGCACTAACTGAATCAACTCATACAGACTGAAATGAAGGAGTTAGAGGAAGAGGTAAAACAGTTACAAAGAGATTTCTCTGAGTTAGAACTATACCTTGAAGTCTAACTCGTAGAAAGGAAGGAGATGTGACGGAACATTTTGTGATGACATACAATTTGATCATGTGACTTGTAACATTGCTGAGACTTGTAACGTTGCTAAGACTTGTAACATTGCTGAGATCTGTAATGTTGCTGAGATCCGCAATCACACTATAACCTAAAATAGTATTTCGACTTAATATATTATTTCGACACCCAATTACATTATAACCTGATATATTATTTATTATATCTTAGCCAATCAATTTGTACCTTATATTTAGCCAAGCCAATTAGAAATTCAAGTAGTAACCTGGGTAGCTGCCCGTATAGCACCTTGTAATTTCTTACAAATACCTCGCTCACAATTATCAATAAAATTCGGACTGCAACAAGCTAGGAAAGCTTACAACAGACAACCCGAGGGACACTGAAGTCTTACTCAAGGAGTAAGCAATTGAGATCGTTTCGAGATTCTAACAGATATACTTTATTCGATCGATTACACTAAATTCTTGCTAGTTAACACCTACATCAACACCCTTCTTAAGACGCTACCACATAAACCGCTAAGACCCCTGAAACGTATTTTCTGCACTTGCTCAATTCCAAGTATTTTGCCATTAATATATTTTAGTCCACCACAATATTTGCTTCTCCTACTCTTATATTAAATCTTCCATTTGCTGCTGTAGCAATTACTACAGTATCATATATGATCTTGGTAAGTCCTTGTAAAACTACTTCTAGAATATTCACTTTTGCAATATTAGTGAACTATCAAATTGCATTATAAATCTACAAGTCTTTGATAAACTTTATTACTGATTCAGCTAGTACATAACTAGTAAAGGTCAGTGGTCTTTCTATCATTTTGTATATATTGATTTCTGATTTGTTATCTAACTTATTGTTAGATATTTTGTAAAATAATGCTTGTAGATTATCACTAAAATTGATAGCTAATTTATTGTCTGATGATAACTCATTATATACTATAAGGGAGGTGATGAATTCTTTTATTTCACTATAATTACCATTAGAAGGGTCGTGTGTAATAAATTTTTCTTCCTTGGAGCTGAAGCTGTTTGATAATCTTCTTTATATAAAAAGTAAAGATATCCTTCAGTGATCTATCTTGAATAATGCTGTCTTCTACTATGGGTATGCTATCATTACTTGAAGGGGTAGTTCAGTCCTGCTTGAATGAGGATGTAAGAGTCAGTCTTTCAATAACTCTCCTGCCAGTCAGTACCAAGATGTAATAAATATACTAATAACTAGTTATTCCACATTTGAATATACTAAGTGAGAATGCTCAGAGTTATGGATGCAATATCTCCATTTATATATCCTTACTGACAGCTATCTGTGCTGCAACTTATTCAGGCTTTACTATGTACAACTGATATTGAGATATTCCAAGACTCTGTGCAAACTGATTTATTTAGATAGGAATAGAGAGGGTATTTATACAAATTGAACAACTAAGAAGAACTTTACTATGAAAATATAATCCAATCATTGCAAAGAATATATAATGACTCTGGTGGTGGTATTTTGCAGAAATAAAAGTTATCAAGCAGAAATAAAAGTTATCAAGCAGAAATAAAAGTTGTCAAGCAGAAATAAAAGTCATAAAGGACTAAAAATGGAAGGTCACAGTAACTCCAAATTGAGCATAGTGGTAAATTCGGGGGTCAGCCGTCACAATAGACAATTTTTTTAATACAGAGTGCACACTCTTATCCATATTAAATATTCTCTCTAAATGCATAATATGCATGCTTTAAAGTATTACTAATAAAATAAATGGGTGCAATACGTGCAGTACTCATCATGCATGCAGCCACTCAAATGCACCCCTCTAGGGACCAGGCTCATCAGAAATGTACAAAA
>RBNK01000079.1:0-43241 GCA_003990785.1 Endogone sp. FLAS-F59071 | reverse complement strand
AGTTTGAAGCCTATATAACTTTTGACCTTGAAGCTTTCGAAGCCCCTGAATTCGAGGATACTATAGCAAACTTACCAGTTGTCTCCCAAGTCCCAAAACCAGTGATAACAATATACCCCTAGCCCCTGAAAATAATGTAACTACTCCCGAAAGCCCCAAAGATATTGTTGTGCTATAGACAATCCATAAGAATAATGAAGTCAACAATTGTATTAACTATGAGGACAATCTTACTATGCTACTGGAAGTCACTAACCTCCCTACTGTCACTGACCTCCCAGCTATTACCAACCTCCCAGTTGTCACTGATCTCCTAGAAGTCGATAACCTCCCTGAAATCAGCGATTTCACTCCAATTTCAGAAATCATAGTCCAATTTGTCCATAAAGATCTTGATTTGCAATTTCTTAGTAATTTCTGATGTATTATTATATTCAGTACTATTCCTTAAGTTTTGTATAAATATCCTCTTTATTTTCATTTAATAAATCTTTACCTAAGCTTGAGCTCAAATACAAAGTCTAAGATCTGAACAAAACTGATGAAGAAGTATTTGCTTAGTGATTTTCAAGCTGAAATACATTGAGATATATTGCTTTTAGATATTGACAGATTAACTTGATTGTTGAAACACATCTAAGGACTTACCATCCTTTGTACCTCATAAGACACATATAACCCTTTGAACTTTGAGTATTATTCCTCTACATCTTATCTTATATACTCTCTGATCCTCTATATATATTGTGACGGAACATTTTGTGATGACACACAATTTGATCATGTGAAATCACAAGTCATGTGACTTTCAACAATGTTGAGACCTTTAGCGTTGTTGAGACCTTTAGCGTTGTTGAGATCCGCAATCACACTATAACCTAAAATAGTATTTCGATCTGATATATTATTTCATCGCCCAATTACGTTATAACCTGATATATCATTTATTATATCTTAGCCAATCAATTTGTACCTTATATTTAACCGAGCTAATCAGAAATTCAAGTAGTAACCTGGGTAGCTGCCCGTATAGCACCTTGTAATTTCTTATAAATACCCTGCTCGCAATTATCAATAAAATTCAGACTGCAACAAGCTAAGGAAGCTTACAACAGACAACCCAAGGGATACTGAAGCCTTACTCAAGGAGTAAGCAATTGATATAGTTTCGAGATTCTAACAGATACACTTTATTCGATCGATCACATTAAATTCTTGCTAGTTAAACACCTACACTGATACCCTTCTTAAGACGCTACTGCATAACCCACTAAGACCCCTAAAGCATATTTTCTGCATCTGCTCAATTCCGAGTATTTCGCCATTAATATATTTTAGTCTGTCATAATTGGTGCTGACTGGCAGAAAATCAATCGACACATCGACCGATTTGTTACCTATATTGCGTAACTGAACTTGCCAAAACCCATAGTGGAAGACAAAAGCAAGAATGGCACTACCACCGCCACTGTCTGCATTACTACAACTACCTAGGAGAAGACTTCAAGAGGATGAAGAAACTATGACAGACAGACTACCTACCTTTTACAGATACACCAAGGAATATGTTCGAGAATTCCTAGATGATTTAGAAAGCTACTTCACAGCCAAAGGAACAGTCAGCACCTGATGGTTGCCTATCCTGGCCGCCCAACTCAGAGGACCTGCAAGAGAAGCATACCGAGTGGCCCTGACGGATGTAGCAGCTACTGGACTAGAAGGATTAATTCTTGCAGCCACAGCAGCAGCTGGAAATAACCCCCCCGCCGCAGCATTAGCCACCACTCATTGGGAGGTTACAAGAGCCTGGCTAGAGGAGAAGTATTTCACCGAACAGAAGCGAGAATCAATCAAGGAACAACTATTCAACATGAAGATGTCAATCAATCAATGCCCGGAAGACTGGGTTAATACCATCGATCAGTATATGCAACTTTGTAGAGAAACCAGCCCGGTTGTACAAGAAATGGTGTTCATGAACGGCTTACCCGCAGACATCCAATGCCATATCAAGAGGTTTGGCCCTCAAAGTATGGAAGAGAAAGTCAGAATGGCACAGGCCTTTTGGGATACCGAAGCAGGACATTCGGCATCCCTATATGACAAGTTACCACAAGATTTACGCAGAAAATTCAGCACTGGAATACCTGTAGTCCAAATGGTATCTGCATCAGCCGAACCACCTGAGGAGGACACTATCAAACCAACAGTCATGGCAAAAACAGGAAAGACAACTCACAAAGACGAAATGGAGAAGATTACTAAGATGTTTTCAGAAATGACAGCACACATAGCCGATCTTGAAGCTAAGGTGATCCGCCAGAATAGATAACCGAGAGGAACCTTCGTCACCGAAGAATGCAATAAGAGTGAGATAAACTGCTTTCTCTGTGGAAGACGTGGTCACTTTGCCAAAAATTGCCAAACTAGAAGTTGGAAGGAAGGACGAGAGAGAGAGGAAGTAAAGAAGGCCAACCATGCCAATGTAGTGCAAGAAATCGAAGAAGATGATGAAGAATTTAGCGAAGAATACCTAGAGACTTACCCTGTTGAAGCAGTTAGCCACGCCACCACTAGGAAGACTCCCTACCCAAGGAAAAAGCCAATCCAGGAACCTGAGGTTGTCATCGAGAAACCCAAGAAGCCAACACAGAGACAACAGCTGAATGAAGACCAATGGGACAAAGCCTTCAAACAGATAATGCAACCCGGCGAGACAGTTACTTCGACTACCGGAGATGAAGAGATGACGGATCAGAAAGAAGATAAAGAGAAGAAGTCTAGGAGAGTTAGAGAATTCGAATATGATCCATGGGATGACATTGCCAACCAAAAGGCCAACATTACCTTCAAACAACTCTTCCAGATCGTACTATCAACAAAGCAGAAGGTGAAAACGCAGATTACCGAAACCAAATCAATCATCTGATTCGAGGAAGTTAACACCATCGAAGAACAAGAGGAGCGAACTTATACCTCATCTGCCTATGCACAATGCAACATTGGAGGATTAGCATGCTCAGTTATTATCGACACTGGAGCAGGAGTCAGTATTATTGCCAAGCATTTCCTAGACCGTCTAGGATGGGATATTGATGAACCCGCTACCTCTACCCTGATCGTCGCAAGTGGAAAAAGCAGTATACCTCTAGGAGTACTCCGAGAAGTACCAGTCCAGTTTGGAACAGAAATTATTCTCGTCAGAATGGTGGTCACCGACGCACAATCCTATAACGCCGTCTTAGGCAACAGTTGGTTGAAGAAAGCCAAAGCCAGAATTGACCTGGACACATAGAGATTAATCTTCGTTAACCATGGAAGAAAGTTCAGTGTATCTCTGGATATTCAGAAAGGAGTAGTACCGAAACTTACTCAGAGACCGGAAGATGAAAGTGATACAGACGAAGGAATAACCCCTGGACAGGCGCATCTCAATTTGGTAGAGGAAGAAGAAGCAAACGTAGTGATCAATAGTGAATACCGCCACCTGACGCCTCTGGAGAAGAACCAGTTGATTGAATACAACATGAGGAACACTAGATGTCCATTCTGTGAGCAATGCATCTATTGCGCCGAGATGATGTATACTTGCAGTGATACAAAATTGATACCTTACCAAGATACCTTGGAGATGCACCTGCCGACAGAAAAGAAGATTAGGAAACCGAGATTATCACAGACCCGCCGAAGGACTCCACCCTCAATGAATCATGGGCCGTATAATGGAAGGAATCCTCACCCATTCGCAGACAATACTAGAGAAGTATGGGACTGTTTCTGGATGAATATTGGACACATCGGCAAAGGATGTCTTTGGGGAAATCGCAACATCTACTTGCAAGGATGCTACTGGGATGAAGTCAACCCCTATGATCTTTGGGAATGTGAAAACTGGATCAGATATCCGGACGAACCGTACGATATCAATTACCATGGAACTTGGAAGGAACGTTATGATCAAGAACAAGAACAGACAATACCCGAAGAGAATGAAGATGAGGAAGTACCTGAGGAATGGAGCAATGAAGTTTATACCACTCAGACAACTATTGAAGTCAGAGCCTTGTTCCAGGAAGATGATGAAGATGATGGACCCACCCTAATTGAAGAAAGTGACTCAGACTCGGAAGAAGAAATCATTGCACTTGAAGAGATAGTTCACCCTGACAAATGCATCAGCATGCGCTATTGGTGGTGGAAAGACTTGTGGCAAAACCTACCTCAGGATACAACTCACGAACAGTGGAAGGAGCCGAATATCCCCACCTTTGAAGAAGTATTTATGGTTGAAGAAAAGGATACAGCAACTCGAGTTAAGAAACTGACAGAAAGTGCAATCATACCGAAGAGGAAAACTAAAGGAGCTGCAGGTTATGATCTGTACGCAGATGAAGATTACACTCTAGAACCAAAATCATCAGCCTTCGTAAAGACTGGAATTGCTATCGCCCTATCACCCAGACAATGTGCACAAGTATGGGCAAGAAGTGGACTCTACCGCAATTCTGGGATAGGAGCCTTCCCCGGATTAATAGACGAAGACTATAGAGGAGAAATTGAGGTTGGACTGGTGAACCACAATCACAGCCAATTCAAAGTATACCAAGGAGATCGAATCGCGCAAATGGTGATTGTCAAATGTGAACAACAACCTTTGAAAGAAGTAGAAAACCTAGAAGAAACACGACATGGAAGGAAAGGATTTGGATCGACTGGACAAGCAAATGTAATAATGGAAAGACTAGATAACCAGAAGAGCGCCAAGAAGCACATCTACTCTCTCAACGAAAACCTGTTACCGAACCAGAAGAAACAGTTGCAAGACCTACTGAAGGAGTATAAGGATATTATTGCAATCAGTTTCAAGGACCTGCCGGATCAAGCCTTCTTCATGCACTATATCGACACAGGAGACACCAAACCGATCAAACAGGCACTCTACAGATTGCCGGCCAACTATCATGACTTTGTACAAAAGCATGTTCAAGAGCTATTGGAGTCAGGAGTAATTGTACGATCAAAAAGCCCTTGGGCATCATCTATCAGCATAGTACCAAAGAAGGATGGACAGAGAATGGTTATTGATTACCACAAATTGAACTCAGTCACCAAGAAGTATGCATATCCGATCCCGCACTCAGAAGACTTACAAAACATGTTGAAAAAGGTGCAAATCTACTCAACCTTGGACCTATGGGTAGGATATAACCAGATTGGAATGATGCCCGAAGCACAGGAGAAATCAGCATTTGTTACACCGTTTGGACAGTACGAATTTACAAGAATGTCCTTTGGACTTTGTAATGCACCCGCCACCTTCCAAGCTGCAATGAACGAAATCTTCTACGATTTGATTGGACATGGAGTGATTGTGTACATCGACGACATCAACATCTATGCGGAGAACTTCGCAGAACACATGGTGACCCTGAAGGAAGTATTTGAACGACTTAGAAAACATGGACTAAGGATCAAACCAACAAAGTACTACTTTAGACAGAAGAAAATCGAATACCTCGGATTTATAATCGATGGAGGAGAGATCCGCCCAGACCCAAAGAAAACTGAGATCGTCAAGGCCTTCCCAATCCCGCAAGATAAGATGACTCTACGAGGATTTTTAGGACTGGTCCAGTTCTATAAAAGGTTTATCCCTGGTTACTCCGAAATTGCTGCACCCCTGCACATGTTGCAAAGAAAAGGAAGAGCATGGGAATGGACGTCAGCTGCACAAACTGCCTTTAATCTGATCAAGGAAGCACTTACCCATGCACCAGTAATGGCAAGACCGGATCTTACGAAAGTATTCAAACTGTACACAGATGCATCGTCATTTGGACTCGGAGCAATCTTGGCGCAAGATGACAAAGACAGAGAACATGTGATTGCTTATGCAGGACAAGCCACCCATAGAGCAGAACCCTCCTATGGAGCCACTCAGCTGGAATGCGTAGCAGTCATTTGGGCCGTACAATACTTCTGCCACTTCCTGATTGGAAAACAGTTCACCCTAATAACGGATCACTCAGCTCTCAAATGGCTTTGGAATAAGCCAAATCTGACAGGAATGTATGCATGATGGCTAGCTATACTGCAGGAATATGACTTCACGACGCAATACAGAAAAGGACGGAATCATCAGAATGTGGACACCCTCTCATGCCTACTCCAATTTATCCGAGATCGACACCCCGAACCAAAAAGAATATACCTACCCAATGAACACTGAACTCTATAATGGATATTTAGATTACTTCAGTAACCTAACCTTTACTGGGACGACGAATGAAAATGATCAACAGCTTATACGGACAACGGCACTCAACTATTTTATCAAGAATAATATACTTTACCGATGACACAGAGGACTGATACGACTTGTAGTTCTTAAACACAAAAAGCAGATGGTACTTCAGGCCTCTTATGATCATCAGCTGGCAGGACACATGGGCATAGACAACACATATCAATGACTATCAGAAAAATATTATTGGAAGAATATGTATGAAGACATTAGAGAATATATCAGGAGATGCGACACTTGCCAGAAGAGGCGCCGAGGAAAGGAAATCGAGATCTTACAACCGATTGTACCTGGAGGACCCTTTGAACATATTGGAATAGATATTGTTGGACCGCTACCGAGAACACTTAGAGGAAATTGATACATCATAGTAGCAGTAGACTATCTGACCAAGTACCCCGAAGCAAGAGCCTTGCCCCTTGCAGATGCCCTTAATATTGCACCTTTTATCTATGAAGATATTATCTGCCGCCATGGAATATCTTACGAAATGACCACCGATCAAGGAACTGAATTCGTTAATGAATTCATACAGACATTGATGCAACACTTCGGGATCCGCCAGATAAAGACTACTGCCTACCACCCTTAAGGAAATGGACTCACTGAACGAACGAATCAAACCATCAAGAACACGATTGCTAAAGTAGTACAATCACAAGGAGGAGATTGGGACTTGTACCTATCTTCCACCTTATTTGCACTACGAACAATGAAACAGGAGATAACAAAGTTCACCCCTTTTGAGCTCACTTATGGAAGAAAAGCTCATCAGCTGGTAGACCAAGTAATGACCACTCCGGAACCCAGCCACACCTCCTGGGAAAAGCAAATTGAGCATCGTGTGACAAAGGAAATTCAAGAATTACACAATGTCCAAAACAAGGCAAGAGAATTTATTACCATTGCATAGGATCGACAAAAGAAGAATTATGACAAAGAACATAAGGAAACCGATAAATTGAAGATTGGTGATCAAGTCTTACTATACCAGAACATAGTAGAGTCTTCATGGTCAGCAAAATTAGACCCGAAATGGGAAGGACCATACTATATCGCCAGTATAAAAGGAACTACGTATCAGTTACGAAAAACGACAGGAACGATCCTACCCTATACTGTCCACCGAAACCACCTCAAGAAATATCATGCCCTGCTGGAACAACTTCCATGAAGTCCGAGTCAGCCTGATCGAGGCCTACCGACATATAGAACCCTTGGAAGACCTTGAGGAGATAGAAGGATCGACCTTACAGAAGACTCGATCGATTGTATGCAACATTCAAAGGAGGCAACATTTGGTATGAATCAATGAGTGGAAGGAATACTACCGAATTGCACAACTCTGGGATAAAGAAGTTGAACATATCTGGAACCGGAAGGATAGAGAAATCTGTCAACGAGCCCTCAAAGGAGCACTCCCTGCCTATAATGCAAGAATGGCCGATTGGATTTATCAACTATTCAAGCACAAGCCTAGTGCTTTGAATCACTTTCGATGCAGTATGCACCAACTAAATCAACTGACACAGAATGAAATGAATGAGCTAGAGGAAGAGGTAAAGCAGTTACAAAAGGATTTCTCCGAGTTAGAACTGTACCTTGAAGTCTAACTCACAGAAAGGAAGGAGATGTGACGGAACATTTTGTGACGACACACAATTTGATCATGTGAAATCACAAGTCATGTGACTTTCAACAATGTTGAGACCTTTAGCGTTGTTGAGACCTTTAGCATTGTTGAGATCCGCAATCATGCTATAACCTAAAATAGTATTTCGATCTGATATATTATTTCATTACCCAATTACGTTATAACCTGATATATCATTTATTATATCTTAGCCAATCAATTTATACCTTATATTTAACCGAGCCAATCAGAAATTCAAGTAGTAACCTGGGTAGCTGCCCGTATAGCACCTTGTAATTTCTTATAAATACCCCGCTCACAATTATCAATAAAATTCGGACTGCAACAAGCTAAGGAAGCTTACAACAGACAACCCAAGGGATACTGAAGCCTTACTCAAGGAGTAAGCAATTGATATAGTTTCGAGATTCTAACAGATACACTTTATTCGATCGATCACATTAAATTCTTGCTAGTTAAACACCTACACTGACACCCTTCTTAAGACGCTACTGCATAACCCGCTAAGACCCCTAAAGCATATTTTCTGCATCTGCTCAATTCCGAGTATTTCGCCGTTAATATATTTTAGTCCGTCACAATATACAGAACTTAGCCTAGCTACTGGTTTCCAATTGAGCCCTTTAATCTTTTATATTTTGCTAATTCTAGAGTCTTATCCTTACAACATTCCAGTTTATCAAAACTTTAAGAATTTTACAATAGTCCACATTAATAAAACAAGATACCAAGACTATAATTCCCAGTTATTACTATCTGCTAACTATACTACACTAGTATATAAGTAACCATCAAGTCTGTATACTCTAGATATTCAGATTAAACATGCACAACTAGTCATCAACAGCAAACTAACTATAACTGATGTTATCCATAAACTAACTACTATTGATAGTGAGCTAACTACAACTGATGTCATTCATAAACTAACTACCATTGACAGTGAACCAATTACCATTGATAGCGAGCCAACCATAACTGATTTCATCATCTATGAACCAACAACTAATAATGAACCAACTGATTATATCATTTACAAACCAACTAGTAGTATAGTTTTTGATAGCAAGAAAGTACACATATGACATAGTGAGTTTATAGAAAAACTCCAATGGGTACCCGAGTCTGATGCAAATAATCCTCTACACCCCTAGAAGCATGAAGGTAAAATTTAGCTTACAGAGCTATTATTCTGAAATAAGAATGTATCCTGAATAACTGTGGATAGTCTACTTGATACTTTCATGAATAAACAAATTTTAATAGTAGATAGCCCTATCCAATTTACAAACTCTAAAGAAATAATAGAACTATTAGATGTGGTAGTAAAATAAGAAATAGTACATATGTTGAAATAATTGATCTTCGAATATGTGTTTTTGGAGTAAAGAGCGCACTGGCTTATGAAGCCAATATGCGTGTATTTATTAATGCTAATTTATGATTGGTCGATACAAACAAAGATCATCTAAGCCACGATTGAGTGACGTAACAATCGATCATTGATGGGAGAGATATAATAAGCTAATAATTTCAACACTCTCCCTGCTTGACATATCTCAATAAAAATGAATAAAAAAAATAAAAAAATAAAAGAATAAAAATAAAATGTTCAACTGTACATCACGAATGGCATCTATGAAGTACATTCACTACAAATAACTATATATAAAATACTACTTGAGTGATAAGACTGATATGATAAAGAACATAAAAGTTTTTTTTAAAAAAGTTAGTTACGTAAGCCCATTTTTGCAATCAACATTTCAAGTCTTCGTCGCACAAGTGGCTTGGTTAATGCATTAGCAATCATTTCATCTGTTACCATGTAAATGATATCTATCACCTTTGATTCAACTTTCTCTTGAATAAAGTAGTGCTGAATATCAATATGCTTTGATTGAGCATGATTAATTGGGTTTTTGGCAAGGGCGATTGCTGATTGGTTGTCTTCAAATAAGGTTGTCGCACAATTCGGCAAATATCCTAGCTCATCTAATAGGTTGTATAGCCAAATGGCTTCTCTCATCACATGTGCTAATGCCATATATTCTGCCTCAGTTGTTGATAGGGCAACAGTTGGTTGGCGTTTGCTTGACCAGCTGATAGCTCCTCCTAATAGGTTGAAAATATAACCTGTAGTTAATTATCATGTATTAATATCTCCTCTCTAGTTGGCATCACTGAAACTGATCAGTCTTAGATCCTGATCATATCCAAGGCACAGCTTATAATTGGCTGTTCCTTTAATATATCTTAATAATTGTTTGAGGGTGTGGTGATGTTCTTGCATTAGATTGGCTGAAAATTGACTGATGATGCTGACAGCAACAGCTAGATCAGATCTCGTCCTGATCATCAGGTACATTATACTACCGATCATTTGTCTAAATAGACTTTGGTCTGCGGATTTTCCCCCTTCAGCTTTGAGTTGAATGGATGGATCAAGGGGTGTGCTGATTGGCTTGGCATCCGTCATATTAAACCTTGTAATGATTTAATTAGCAAAGTGACTTTGATCAATTGTGATCGTGTGTGTTTTTTGATCATGCATGACTCAAATATCCAAAAAATGTTTAATTTTACCACAGTCCATCATATCAAATGCATTGCTAAGCTCCGCCTTGAATTTGTTCATCATTTCTATTGAATTAGCCAGAATTAGTAGATCATCGACGTATATGGCAATAATTATCAGCAATTGATTGTCTTGTCTTCTTCTTAGATAAATGCTGTGATCTGATTGTAGTCTTGTAAAATTTGATTAGTTGAGGTAGTTGTCGATCTTTTGATTCCACATACGAGATGATTGCTTTAGTCCATACAATGATCGATTGAGCTTACATACAGCTCTCGGTGACAGCTCCGATTGGTCGATTCCTTCAGGTACTATCATGTAGATCTCTTCATCAAGATTGCCATTCAGGAACACAGTTTTTATGTCTATTTGGTGAATTTCTAAGTTTAGGGTTGTACCGATTGATAAAAGTACCCTGATCAATGTGAATTTCGCTATGGGAGTAAATGTTTTATCGTAATCAATTCCTTGCTGTTGTGAATATCCCTTGGCTACTAATCTCACCTTGTACCTGGCAACCGATCCATCAGTGTTGAGCTTCTTTTTAAATACCCATCTGCATCCAATCGGCTTGTGTCCTGCAGGCACCTCAGGTACAATTGTCTACATATCATTATTCTTAAGTGATTTAAGCTCTTGATTGATCGCTTCCTCCCAAAGCTTTGCATCGGGCAGAGAAATTGCCTCCTTGTAGGTCATTAGGTCATTGGTCAATTTAATTAAATTAGCTTCTGGCATGCGATCTTGCCAAATCTATAGAGCTTCAGTGTCTATCAATTGTTCGATTAGCTCCCAGGTATTGTCGTCATCATCATAGCCTAGCCATTTGACCAGATATTGCCTTTTTTCATCAATCTTGCATTCTCCGATGATCACTTTAATGACATATTCTTGATCTTCTGAGTTGACGATTGTTGGGGATTTTAATATAATAGATTTATCAAATGTGACATCACAGCTGATCTCTATCCTCCTATTGGTTGGATCCCAGAGTCTATATGCCTTCTTTTTGTCATAATAGCCAATCATTTTAAGCTTTTTGGATCAGGGCACCAGTTTCGACCTTTTTCCTTTGCGAATATATATATATATATCAGCTCATATGATGCGCAAGTTACTGATATCAGGCTTGTGACCATACTATAATTCAAATGGTGAAGCACTCTCCTTATTGGCTCGCATTGGCAATCGGTTGCATAAATATGTAGCACTTGCGGCAAGTTTACTCCAAAGTTTGTCAGATATGTCAGCAGTGATTTTAATAGCCCGGATTGACTCCATCAATGTCCAGTTATATTGTTTGGCAACACCGTTTTGTTGCGGCATGTCCAGCGTCATCATTTCATAATGAATTCCGTTTTTGATTAAAAATTCGCGCATCTCAGTGTTTACATACTCTCCTCCTCCATCGGACCAGAGAATCTTTAGTTTTCGGCTCGATTGCGTTTCGGCGAATGCCTTGAATATCTAGAATCGATCAAATATATCACTTTTGTTGTCAATAAAATATGTTGTGATATAGCTAGTAGCATCATTGATGAATGTTAATATATATTTTGCTCCATTGACTGATGGCATGGGTATCGACCCATACAGATCTAAGTGCACCCTTCCAATAGGCTCCATCGATCGATTTTTCGTATATCCGAAAGGCTTGCAGTGCGACTTCACGTATTTACACCCAGTGCATATTTCAATTTGTCCGGTTGACAGCTGCACATCTCTGAGCTCTGTGACAAATTTGTCGATTGATTGCAGAGTATTTCGGCCTGGATGGCCCAGCCGGTGATGCTATAATGTATAGTTATCAATCTTGGAATCGGCAATATTAGAATCAGTGATGTTTGCTTCTAGCTCTAGCTCTGGTGATGTCGATAAATGAAATAGGTCACCATCAGCTTGTTTGATTTTGATTTCTTTATCCGCGCCAATTTTAATTACTGATCCATTGCTTTTGAAGGTTATGTTATTTCCATCACGTATCAATACCTACACAGATATTAAATTTCTGGTGATTTCTAGTACATATAAGATGTCCCGTAATTTCAGCTCGTCGTCAAGCTCAATCATCCCAATGTGCGTCGCGCATAGTTTCTCATTCCCTGCATATATGACCAAGCTGTCGTGCTCAGCCACTGTCTCGAAAATCTCCAATTAGTTGAACATATATTGTGTGGCACCTGAATCGATGATGGCGCCAATCACCAGATTTGCTTCGGCTCTCGGTTTAGCCTTTTCTTTTTCTGTTTTTACCCAATCGTTGAATTTGTTGCATTGAAATATTCTATATTCTCCCTTACAGACATAACATTTCTGAGGGTATCCCCAAAAATTCCCACCTCGATTGGCTCCGCGATCACCGCCTTGGTCGCCTCTGTCATTATGATGACCTCCTTGGTTGTTTCCGTTATCGTTGTTGTAGCCTCGGCCTCGTCCGGCGCTTCTGCCTCGATTGCCACAACCGTCACCTCGGTAACTGCCTCAGTAGCTGCCTCGGTAGCCGCCTTGGTCTGTTGCATGGGCTTCGTCGTGTCTCTGCTTGTTATCTGGGTCGAACCTAATGCATGTGAGTTATAAAGCCTCCAGCATTGTCGGCATATTCTCCTGTGCAAGTATTAATTCCCAGTACCTAGGGCTTAGACCCTGGAGATATTGTAGTATAGCTTCTGTGTTGGTCATATCTTTGATTTGTACCATAATTCGGTTGAATGCGTCATTATAATCTTCGATTGATCCTTTTTGCTTTATCATCGCAAGCTTATCATGCATTCGTAACAATTGTTCCATTGGTGCATATTTTTGCATTATAGCCTCTTTAAGCTCATTCTATAAATCAAATTCTCCCAATGTGTTCACGTGCCTCCATAGCCATATTCTAGCATTGCCTGTAATTTTACTGATCGCTGCATTGACTTTCTCCTTTTGTACTGATAGATTGGCACTGGTGATAAATTGCTCTATGGCATCAAAGTAATTAAACAATCTGGGTATGTCTCCTGATCCATTGAATTTGTTGATTGATCTCAGGTACTCCTTCACCAGATTGTTAAGCTTTGTTGATGTTGTTGGTAATAGTGATGGTGATTGTCTTTGTGGCATATTGCCTTCTATAGCTGTGTTCTGATTGGTTAGTGCACTAGGTAATGCATTTGTTTTATTAATTTTTACTATCAATTCGCCTAATAGGGTTGCCAGCATATTTAATTTATCTTCCTGATTTCTGATCATTGTAGCTGTCTATTCCTGTCAATCGAAGCTAAATCCTATATTGCTCTGATGGTTGCTATCCAATCCTTTATCGTCGTTATCAGGGAGTTGATATCTGTTGTCTATTTTTGATTTAGACCGCAATCTTGTCGATCTTGTTACTGATGATGATGATGTGTATAGATTGTCTATTTCATTGTGTTGCGTCATTGAATGCTATATCGTTATGTATTGTTTATTATGTTGCTTTATTACGGTGTCATTTGTCGCATTGTTTATCGCATTGTTTGACGCGTTGTTTACAATATTAAATAAATACTTACAGTAATTGCAGTTGTAACTGCTATGATTATGTAGATGCTATAATTGCATAGATCTCAGGTTGTCAAGCTGCAATTCGAGTGGCTCAGAGCTCATAACCTGTTGAAATAATTGATCTTCAAATGTGTGTTTTTGGAGTAAAGAGCGCACTGGCTTATGAAGCCAATATGCGTATATTTATTAATGCTAATTTATGATTGGTCGATACAAACAAAGATCATCTAAGCCACGATTGAGTGACATAACAATCGATCATTGATAGGAGAGATATAATAAGCTAATAATTTCAACAACATATACTCCAAATCTTTTTATATATACAAGTATGACTTATAATAAATACTCATGTTCTACTATTTATTTAGCCCTTTTACAGCAAAGTTTTCACTATTACAAACAAGTTTAAAACTTGGACTAGGCCATAGGAGTTGTTTTTTCAGAATCTTCTTGCTGTAATATAAAAATTAATGTCAAATCCTTCTTTTAAGAACAATATAGTTTTCAAAGCAGAGAAACACTTTAGTTTGGGAACTTGTTAATACTCAGAGATTCATTGGAGTGATTTTTGATAAAAGACTCAGGTAATAAATAATATTTACACTTTATCATTTCAGTTTATGAATAACAATTAATTATCTATAGATTATTATTAAGTTACTCTTTCCTTTCATAGTTTGTAGATTAAACTTCCTACTGGTACAACTGTAGTCTTAGTATTGCTTAAAATAGATCAAACACATTGCAATCTACTTGAATATACTAAAATGTATCTACTGTACATATCGATTGGTAACATACTAAAATGTATTTGGTAAATATATTCCCAAAATACATTTTTAGTAATTACATATTTTCCGGTTCTTGAAGAAATACTGAAGGAGACTGAGATAGAGATTTTTTATAAAGAAAAGACAATTCTATATTATACATATTGTGACAGAACATTTTGTGATGACATATTTGATCATGTGAGACTATAAGTCATGTGACCTACAATAACATTGAGACCTATAGCATTGTTGAGACTTATAGCATTGTTGAGATCCGCAATCACACTATAACTTAAAATAGTATTTTAATTAGATATATTATTTCATCACCCAATTACATTATAACCTGATATATCATTTTATATCTTAGCCAATCAATTTATACCTTATATTTAGCCAAGTCAATCAGAAATTCGAGTAGTAACCTAGGTAGCTGCCCATATAGCATCTTATAATTTTTTATAAATACCCCGCTTGCAATTATCAATAAAATTCGGACTGCAATAAGCTAAGGAAGCTTACAACAGGCAACTCGAGGGATATTGAAGCCTTACTCAAGGAGTAAGTAATTGGATAGTTTCGAGATTCTAACAGACACACTTTATTCAATCAATCACATATAATTCTTGCTAGTTAACACCTACATTGACACCCTTCTTAAGACGCTACCACATAACCTGCTAAGACCCCTAAAGCATATTTTCTGCATCTGCTCAACTTCGAGTATTTCACCGTTAATATATTTTAGCCTGTCACAATTGGTGCCGACTGGCAGGAAATCAATTGACACCTCGACTGATTTGTTACCTATATTGTGTAACCGAACTTGCTGAAACCCATAGTGGAAGACAAAAGCAAGAACAGCACTACCACCACCACCGACCGTATTAATACAACTACCTAGGAGAAGATCTCAAGAAGATGAAGAAATTATGGTAGACAGGCTACCTACCTTTTACGGATACACCAAGGAACATGTTCGAGAATTCCTAGATGATTTGGAAAGCTACTTCGCAGCCAAAGGAATGGTCAGCACCTGATGGTTACCAATCCTAGCTGCTCAACTCAGGGGACCTGCAAGAGAAGTATACCGTATGGCTCTAACAGATGCAACAGCCACTGGACTAGGAGGATTAATCCTTGCAGCCACAGCAGCAGCTGGAAATAACCCCCCCGCTGCAGCATTAGCCACCGCCCATTGGGATGTTACAAGAGCCTGGTTAGAAGAGAAGTACTTCACCGAACAGAAGTGAGAATCAATTAAGGAACAGCTATTCAATATGAAGATGTCAATCAATCAATGCCCGGAAGACTGGGTTAATACCATCAATCAGTATATGCAACTCTGTGGAGAAACCAGCTTGGTTGTATGAGAAATGGTGTTCATGAATGGCTTACCCGCAGATCTCCAATGCTATATCAAGAGGTTTGGCCCTCGAATGATGGAGGAAAAAGTCAGGATGGTACAGGCCTTTTGGGATACCGAAGCAAGACATTTGGCATCCCTATATGACAAGTTACCACAAGATTTACACAGGAAATTCAGCATTGGAATACCTGTAGTTCAAATGGTATCTGCATCAACCGAACTACCTGAGGAGGATACTATCAAACCAATAGTCATGGCAAAAACAGGAAAGATAACACATGAAGACGAAATGGAGAAGATTACCAAGATGTTCTCAGAAATGACAGTGCACATAGCCAATCTTGAAGCCAAGGTGATCTGCCAGAATAGACAACCGAAAGGAACCTTCATCACTGAAGAATGCAATAGAACTGAGATAAATTGCTTCCTCTGTAGAAGACGTAGTCACTTTGCCAAGGATTGCCGAACTAGAAGTTGGAAGGAAGGACAGGAAAGAGAGGAAGTAAAGAAGGCTGACCATGCCAACGTAGTACAAGAAATCAAAGAAGAAGATGAAGAATTTGGTAAAGAATACCTGGAAGCCTACCCTGTCGAAGCAGTTACCTACACTACTACTAGGAAGACTCCCTACCCAAGAAAGAAGCTAACCCGGGAACCTGAGGTTGTTATCGAGAAGCCCAAGAAGCTAATACAGAGACAACAGCTGAACGAAGACCAATGGGACAAAGCCTTCAAACAAATAATGCAACCTGGCAAGATAGTTACTTTGACCACTGGAGATGAAGAAATGATGGATCAGAAAGAAAACAAGGAAAAGAAGCCTAGAAGGGTTAAAGAATTCGAGTATGACCCGTAGCAAGACATTGCCAGCCAAAAGGCCAACATTACCTTTAAACAACTCTTTCAGATCGCACCATTGACAAAGCAAAAGGTGAAGATGCAAATTACCGAAACCAAACTAACCATCCGATTCGAGGAAGTTAACACTGCTGAAGAACAAGAGGAGCGAACCTATACCTCATCTGCCTACGCACAATACAACATTGGAGAATTGGCATGCTCAGTCATTATCGACACCGGAGCAGGAGTCAGCATTATCGCCAAGCATTTCCTAGACTGCCTAGGATGGGATATTGATGAATCTGCTACCTCTACCTTAGTCATTGTAAGCGGAAAAAGCAGCATACCTTTAGGAGTACTCCGAGAAGTACCAGTCCAGTTTGGAACAGAAATCATACCCATCAGAATGGTTGTTACTGATGTGCAATCCTATAACGCCGTCCTGGGCAACAGTTGGTTGAAGAAAGCTAAAGCCAGAATTGACCTGGATGCACAAAGGTTAATCTTCATCAACCATGAAAGAAAGTTTAACATACCTCTGGATATTCAGAAAGGAGTAGTATCAAAACTCACTCAAAGGCCAGAAGACGAAAGTGATACAGATGAAAAAGTAACCCCTAGACAGGCACACCTCAACTTGGTAGAAGAAGAAGAAGCGAACGTAGTGATCAATAGTGAATACCGCCGCCTGACACCTTTGGAAAAGAACCAGTTGATTAAGTACAATATGAGAAACACTAGATATCCATTTTGTGAGCAATGCATCTATTGCGCCGAGATGATGTGCACTTGCAGCGATACAAAGTTGATACCTTACCAAGACAACTTGGAGATGCATTTGCTAACCAAGAAAAGAATCAAGAAACTGAGATTGTCGCAGACCCGCTAAAGGACTCCACCCTCAATGAATCATGGGCCGTATAATGAAGGGAACCCTTACCCATTCACAGATAATACTGGAGAAGTATGGGACTGTTTTTGGACAAATATTGGATACATCAGCAAGGGATATCTTTGGGGAAATCGCAACACCTACCTGCAAGGATGCTACTGGGATGAAGTCAATCCCTATGATCTCTGGGAATGCGAAAACTGGGTCAGATACCCAGACAAACCATACGACATCAATTACTATGGGACTTAGAAGGAACATTATGACCAAGAACAAGAACAGACGATACCCGAAGAAAATGAAGATGAGGAAATACCCGAGGAATGGAACAATGAAGTTTACACTACCCAAACACCTATAGAAGTCAGAGCCTTATTCTAGGAAGATGATGAAGACAATGGACCAATCCTGATTGAAGAAAGTGACTCAGACTTGGAAGAAGAAATCATCATACTTGAAGAAGTAATTCACCCTGACGAATGCATCAGCATGCGCTATTGGTGGTGGAAGGACTTGTGGCAGAACCTACCTCAAGACACAACTCACGAACAGTAGAAGGAACTGAATATCCCCACCTTTGAAGAAGTATTCACAGTTGAAGAAAAGGATATGGCAACTCGAGTCAAGAAACTGACAGAAAGTGCAACCATACTGAAGAGAAAAACTGAAGGAGCCACAGGTTATAACCTATACGCAGATGAAGACTACACGCTAGAACCAAAATCATCAGCCTTTGTAAAAACCGGAATCGCTATCACCCTACCACCAGGACAATGTGCACAAGTATGGGTAAGAAGTGGACTCTACCACAATTCTGGGATAGGAGCCTTCTCCAGATTAATAGATGAGGATTACAGAGGAGAAATTGAAGTTGGACTAGTTAACCACAACCACAGCCAATTCAAGGTATATCAAGGAGATCAAATCACGCAAATAGTGATTGTCAGATGTGAACAACAACCTTTGAAAGAAGTAGAAAACTTAGAAGAAACACGATAAGGAAGGAAAGGATTTGGATCGACTGGACAAGCAAATGTGATAATGGAGAGACTGGATGACCAGGAGAGTGCTAAGAAGCACATCTACTCCCTCAACGAAAACCTGTTACCAAACCAGAAGAAACAGTTACAAGACCTACTGAAGAAGTATGAGGATATTATTACAATCAGTTTCAAAGACCTACCGGACCAAGCCTTCTTTACATACCATATTGACACAGGAGACGCCAAACCAATCAAACAGGCACCCTACAGATTGCCAGCCAATTATCATGACTTTGTATGAAAGCATGTTCAAGAGCTATTGGAGTCAGGAGTAATCATATGGTCAAAGAGCCCTTGGGCATCACCTATCAGCATAGTACTGAAGAAAAACGGACAGAGAATGGTTATTGATTATTACAAACTGAACTCAGTTACCAAGAAGCATACATACCCGATCCCGCACTCAGAAGACTTACAAAACATGTTGAAAAAGGTGCAAATCTACTTAACCTTGGACCTATGGGCAGGATATAACCAAATCAGAATGATGCCCGAAGCACAGGAGAAATCAGCATTTGTTACACCGTTTGGACAGTATGAATTCACAAGAATGTCCTTTGGACTTTGCAATGCACCCGCCACCTTCCAGGCCGCAATGAACAAGATCTTCTACGATTTGATTGGATATGGAGTGATTGTGTACATCGATGACATCAACATCTATGCAGAGAACTTCGCAGAACACATAGTGACCTTGAAGGAAGTATTTGAACAACTCAGAAAACACGGATTAAGAATCAAGCCAACGAAATGCTACTTTGGATAGAAGAAAATTGAATACCTCAGATTCATAATCGATGGAGGAGAAATCCGCCCAAACCCAAAGAAGACCGAAATCGTCAAGGCCTTTTCAATCCCACAAGATAAGATGACCCTACAAGGATTCTTAGGACTGGTCCAGTTCTATAAAAGGTTTATCCCTAGTTACTCTGAAATTGCTGCACCCCTGCACATGTTGCAAAGAAAAGAAAGAGTATGGGAATAGACATCAGCCACACAAATAGCCTTCAACCTGATCAAGGAAGCACTTACCCACACATCAGTTATAGCAAGACCGGACCTCACGAAAGTATTCAAGTTATATACAGACGTATCATCATTCGGACTTGGAGCAATTTTAGCACAAGATGACAAAGATGGAGAACATGTGATTGCTTATGCAGGACGAGCCACCTATGGAGCAGAACCTTCCTATAGAGCCACTCAGCTAGAATGCGTAGCAGTTGTTTGGGCTGTACAATACTTTCGCCACTTCCTGATTGGAAAGCAGTTCACCCTAATAACAGACCACTTAGCCCTCAAATGGCTTTGGAACAAACCGAATCTGACAGGAATATATGCATGATGGCTAGCTATACTGCAGGAGTATGACTTCATGACGCAATACAGAAAAGGACGGAATCATCAGAATGTAGACACCCTCTCACGCCTACCTCAATTTATCCGAGATCGACACCTTGAACCAAAAAGAATATACCTACCCAATGAACACTGAACTCTATAATGGATATTTGGATTACCTCAGTAACCTAACCTTTACTGGGATGATGAACAAAAATGATCAATGGCTTATACAGACAATGGTACTTAACTATTTTATCAAGAATAATATACTTTACCAGTGACACTGAGGACAAATACAACTTGTAGTTCCTGAACACAAAAAGCAGATGGTACTTCAGGTCTCTTATGACCATCAGCTGGCAGGACACATGGGTATAGACAATACATATCAGCGACTATCAGAAAAATATTATTGGAAGAACATATATGAAGACATTAGAAAATACATCAGAAGATGCGACACTTGCCAGAAGAGGTGCCGAGGAAAGGAAGTCGAAACCTTACAACCGATTGTACCTGAAGGACCCTTCAAACATATTGGAATAGACATTGTTGGACCGCTACTAAGAACACTTAGAGGAAATCGATACATCGTAGTAGCAGTAGATTATCTGACCAAGTACCCCGAAGCAAGAGCCTTGCCCCTTGCAGATGCCATTAATATTGCACCTTTTATCTATGAAGATATTATCTGCCACCATGGAATACCTTATGAGATGACCTCCAATCAAGGAACTGAATTTGTTAATGAATTCATGCAGATATTGATGCAACACTTCGGGATCCGCTAGATAAAGACTACTGCCTACCACCCTCAAGGAAATGGACTTACCAAACAGACGAATCAAACTATCAAGAACACAATTACTAAAGTAGTACAATCACAAGGAGGAGATTGGGACTTGTACCTGCCTTCTGCCTTATTTGCACTACGAACAATGAAACAGGAGACAACAAAGTTCACCCCTTTTGAGCTCACTTATGGAAGAAAAGCTCATCAGCTGGTAGACCAAGTAATGACCACCCCAGAACCCAGCCACACCTCCTGGGAAAAGCAAATCGAGCATTGTGTGACAAAGGAAATTCAAGAATTACACAATGTCCGAAACAAGGCGAGGGAATTTATTGCCATTGCACAAGATTGACAAAAGAAGAATTATGACAAGGAACACAAGGAAACCGAGAAATTGAAGATTGGTGACCAAGTCTTACTATACTGGAACATAGTAGAGTCTTCATGGTCAGCAAAATTGGACCCAAAATGGGAAGGGCCATACTATATCGCCAGTATAAAAGGAACTACATATCAGTTACAAAAAATGACAGGAATGATCTTACCCTATACTGTCCACCGAAACTGCCTCAAGAAATATCATACCCCGATGAAACAACTTCCATGAAGTCCAAGTCAGCCTGATCGAGGCCTACCGACATATAGAACCCCTGGAAGACCTTGAGGAGATAGAAGGATCGACCTTACAGAAGACCTGATCAATTGTACGCAACATTCAAAGGAGGCAACACCTGGTACGAATCAATGAATGGAAGGAATACTACCGAATCGCACAACTCTGAGATGAAGAAGTTGAACATATCTGGAACCAGAAGGATAGGGAAATCTGTCAATGAGCCCTTAAAGGAGTACTCCCTGCTTATAATACAAGAATGGCTAATCAGATTTATCAACTATTCAAGCACAAGCCTAGTGCTTTGAATCACTTTTGATGCAGTATGCACCAACTAAATTAACTAACACAGAATGACATGAAGGAGCTAGAGGAAGAAGTAAAACAGTTACAAAGGGATTTCTCTGAGTTAGAACTGTACCTTGAAGTCTAACTCACAGAAAGGAAGGAGATGTGACAGAACATTTTGTAATGACATATTTGATCATGTGAGACTATAAGTCATGTGACCTGCAATAATGTTGAGACCTATAGTGTTGTTGAGACCTATAGTGTTGTTGAGATCCGCAATCACACTATAACTTAAAATAGTATTTCGATCAGATATATTATTTCATCGCCCAATTACATTATAACCTAATATATCATTTTATATATTAGCCAATTAATTTGTACCTTATATTTAGCCAAGCCAATCAGAAATTTGAGTAGTAACCTGGGTAGCTGCCCATATAGTATCTTGTAATTTCTTATAAATACCCTGCTTGCAATTATCAATAAAATTCGGACTGCAATAAGCTAAGGAAGCTTACAACAGGCAACCCGAGGGATATTGAAGCCTTACTCAAGGAGTAAGTAATTGGATAGTTTCGAGATTCTAACAGACACACTTTATTCAATCAATCATATATAATTCTTGCTAGTTAACACCTACATCGACACCCTTCTTAAGATGCTACCACATAACCCACTAAGACCCCTAAAGCATATTTTCTGCATCTGCTCAACTTCGAGTATTTCGCCATTAATATATTTTAGCCTGTCACAATATATAGTATGGGTTCTCAAAAGCCTTATTAAAGTAAGAAAGAGGTGAGTTTTCAGTTTGCAAACTTTAATTTTGTTTTTCTTCAATAAAATTTATTATTAATTATTAAATATAAATAAATTTTTAGTAGTATCATTATATATGAACCAGATGGTAGACTTTGTGATTGTTATCCAGTAGTTATATTATTTATAGCTAACTATCCAGAAGCATATTTGATATGCCTAGTTCATACAAACAATGCCTACCCAGTATATAGCTTCTAAGGACAAATTTTCTTATCTTGACAAGAAATACTGCCTGCAAACAGTTGCTGAAATAAAAAAAATGATTATAAGCATATCTAAGAGTATTTCAAAGGGTAATAACTGAAAGGCTGAGAGACTTCTGCAGAAATATAGGCTAAAAGGGCAAAAAGTATATATATTTAAGTATAGTTAGAAATGAAATTTGCTCTGAATATTTCTATTCATAAATCTTATTTCTATTTAATTAATTCATTTAGAATGTTTTATAAGAACTGCTCTTAATAAACATTTACTTTACAATTATGCCTAATATGCTTTATTAAATTAAAAAAGGTGTCTGAGAATATCTTGTCAATTTAACTTTGGAAATCATTAGACAAAGTTATAGTTCATATATAGTAAATTAATTAATACTTAAACTAGATCTTTGCATCCATCTTGTTCCAAGGTATTCTGGACTTAGAAAATTCAGTGTTATAATTATTAGCTTATTATATCTCTTCTATCAATGATCAATGCATCAACAATCGATCATACGTTACTCAATTGTGGCTTAGACGATCTTTGTTTGTATCGACCAATCATAATTTAGAATTAATAAATACACACATATTGGCTTTATTAGCCAGTATGCTCTTTACTCCAAACACACATTCGAAGATCAAATTTCAACAGGTTATGAGCCCCAAGCCACTCGAATTGCAGCTCGACAACCTGAGATCTACGCAATCATAGCATCTACGCAATTATAACTGCGATTACTGTAAGTGTTTATTTAAAATCATAAACAACGTGTCAAACAAAGCGATAAACAATGCGACAAATGACACCGCGATAAAGCAACGCGATAAACAACACGTAACGACATAGCATTCAATGACGTGACACAACGAAATGGACAATCTATACGCATCATCGTCATCAGCAACAAGATCGACAAGATTGCAATCTAAATCAAAAACAGACAACAGATATCAACCCCCTGACGATGACGATGAAGGATTGGATAGAAACCATTAGAGCAATATCGCATTTAGCCTCGATCGACAGGAACAGATGGCTACAATGATCAGAAATCAGGAAGATAAATTAGATACGCTTGCAACTCTAATGGGCGAATTGATGGCAAAAATCGACAAAACAATCACATCACCTAGCGTGCCAACCAATCAGAACGCAGCTACAGAAGGCAACATGCCACGACCATCACCATCACCAACAACATCAACAAAGCTTAACGATCTGGCGAAGGAGTACCTAAGATCGATCAACAAATTCGATGGATCGGGTGGCGCACCCAGATTGTTCGATTACTTTGATGCCGTAGAGCAATTTATCACCAGCGCCAATCTATCAGTACAAAAGGAGGAAGTCAACGCAGCGATCAGTAAAATTACAGGCAATGCTAGAATGTGGCTACGGAGGCACGTGAACACATCAGGAGAATTTGATTTGTGGGATGACCTTAAAGAAGCTATGACGCAAAAATACGCACCAATAGAACAATTGTTATGAATGCGCAATAAGCTTGCGATGATGAAGCAAAAAGGATCGATCGAAGATTATAATGATGCATTCAACCAGATCATGGCGCAAATCGAAGATATGACCGACACAGAAGCTATACCGCAATATCTCCGGGGTCTAAGCCCCAGGTACCAGGAATTAATACTTGCGTGGGAGAATATGCCGACAATGCTGGAGGCTTTACAACTCGCATGCATCAGGTTCGACCCGGATAATAAACAAAGGCGCGACGAAGCCCATGTGACCGACCGAGGCGGCTACCGAGGCGGCGACCGAGGCGGATACTGAGGCGGCGACTGAGGTGGCTACCGAGGCAGCGGTCGCGACAATCGAGGCGGAAGCGCCGGATGAAGCCGAGGCTATAACAATAAAAACGGAAACAATCGAGGAGGTCATAATGATAGAGGTGACTGAGGTGGTGATTGGGGAGCCAATCGAGGCAGGAATTTTCGGGGACATCCTCAGAAATGTTATGTCTGTGAGGGAGAACACGGAATATTTCAATGCAACAAATTTAACGATTGGGTAAAAACAGAAAAAGAAAAAGAAAAGACTAAACCGAGAGCCAAAGCAAATCTGACAATTGATGCCATCATCAATTCAGGTGCCACGCAACATATGTTCAACCAATTGGAGCTCTTCGAGATGGTGGCTGAGCACGACGGCTTGGTCATATGTGCAGGAAATGAGAAATTACACGCAATGCACATTGGGACAATTGAGCTCGACGACGAGCTGAAATTACGGGATGTCTTATATGTATCGGAGATCACCAGAAATTTAATATCTGTGTGGGCATTGACACGTAATGGAAATGACATAACCTTCAAGAGCAATGGATCAGTAATTAAAATCGGTACGGATCATGAAGAAATTAAAATCGGACAAGCCGATAGCGACCTATTTCATTTATTGACATCACCAGAGCTAGAGCTAGGAGCAGGCATCGCTGATTCTAACATAGCCGATTCCAAGATTGCAAACATCGCCGATTCCAAGATCGATGACTATATATTATGGCATTACCGACTAGGCCATCCGGGCCGAAATACTCTGCAATCAATCAACAAATTTGTCACAGGGCTTGGAGATGTGTGGCTGTCAACCGGACAAATCGAAATATGCGCCGGGTGTGAACACGCAAAGTCGCACCGCAAGCCATTTGGACACGTGAAAAATCGATCGATGGAGCCTATCGGAAGGGTGCACCCAGATCTGTGCAGGCCGATGCCCACGCCATCAGTCAATGGAGCAAAATATATATTAACTTTCATCGATGACGCCACTCACTACGTCACAACATATTTTATTGATAACAAAAGTGATACATTTGATCGATTCCGGACATTCAAGGCATTCGCCGAGATACAATCAGGCCGAAAACTTAAGATTCTCCGATCAGATGGAGGAGGAGAGTATGTAAACACTGAGATGCGTGAATTTTTAATCAAATACAGAATTCATCACGAAATGACGACACCGGATATGCCGCAACAAAATGGTGTAGCCGAACGATATAACCGGATATTGATGGAGTCAATCCAGGCAGTTAAAATTACTGCCAGCATACCTGACGAACTTTGGGCGGAACTTGCCACAAGTGCTACATATTTACGCAACTGATTGCCAACGCGAGCCAATAAGGAGAGTACTTCACCATTCGAATTATGGCACAGTTACAAGCCTGATATCAGTAACTTGCGCGTCATATAAGCTGACGCGTATATGCATATTCACAAGGGAAAAAGGTCGAAGCTGGTGCCCTGATCCAAAAAGCTTAAAATAATTGGCTATCATAACGAAAAGAAGGCATATAGGCTCTGGGATCCAACCAATAGGAGGATAGAGATCAGCCGCGACGTCACATTCGATGAATCTATTATATTAAAATCCCCAACAATCGTCAACCTAGAGGATCGAGAATATGTCATCGAAGCAATCATCAGAGAATGCGAGATTGATGAAAAAAGGCAATATCTAGTTAAATGGCTAGGCTATGATGATGACGACAACACCTGGAAGCCAATCGAACAATTGATCGACACTGAAGCTCTACAAATTTGGCAAGATTGGATGTTAGAAGCTAATTTAATTAAATCGACCAATGACCCAATGACCTACAAGGAGGCAATTTCTCTGCCTGATGCAAAGCTTTGGGAGGAAGCAATTAATCAAGAGCTTAAATCACTTAAGAATAATGACACGTGGACAATTGTACCTGAGGTACCTGCAGGACGCAAGCCGATTGGATGCAGATGAATATTTAAAAAGAAACTCAACACTGATGGATCGGTTGCCAGGTACAAGGCGAGATTAGTTGCCAAGGGATATTCATAATAGCAAGGAATTGATTACGATGAAACATTTGCTCCTATGGCGAAATTCACATTGATCAGGGCACTGTTATCGATCAGAGCAACCCTAAACTTAGAAATTCACCAAATGGACGTAAAAACTGTATTCCTGAATGGCAATCTTGATGAAGAGATCTACATGATGGTACCTGAAGGAATCGACCAATCGGAGCTGTCACCGAGAGCTGTGTGTAAGCTCAATCGATCACTGTATGGACTAAAGCAATCACCTCATATGTGGAATCAGAAGATCAACAACTATCTTAGCTAATCAAATTTTACAAGACTACAATCGGATCACAGCATTTATCTAAGGAGAAGACAAGACGATCAATATCAATCGCTGATAATTATTGCCATATATGTCAACGATCTACTAATTCTAGCTGATTTGATAGAAATGATGAACAAATTCAAGGCGGAACTTAGCAATGTATTTGATATGACGGACTGTGGCAAAATTAAACATTTTTTGGATATTCGAGTCATGCACGATCGAAAGACACACATGATCACAATTGATCAAAGCCACTTCACTAATCAAATTATTATAAGATTTAACATGACGGACGCCAAACCAATTAGTACACCCCTTGATCCATCCATTCAACTCAAAGCTGAAGGAGGAAAATCTGCAGATCAAAGTCTGTTCAGACAAATGATCGATAGCATAATGTACCTGATGATTGGGACAAGACCTAATCTAGCTGCTGCTGTCAGCATCGTCAGTCAATTTTCAGCCAATCCAATGCAAGAACATTACCACGCCCTCAAACAATTACTAAGATACATTAAAGGAACAGCCAATTATAAGCTGTGCCTTGGATGCAATCAGGATCTAAGACTGATCGGTTTCAGTGATGCTAACTGGGGAGGAGACATTAACACACGATGATCAACCACGGGATATATTTTCAACCTATCAGGAGGAGCTATCAGCTGGTCAAGCAAACGCCAAGCAACCATTGCCCTATCAACAACTGAGGCAGAATATATGGCATTAGCTCATGCGACAAAGGAAGCCATTTGGCTATGCACCCTATTGGATGAGCTAGGATATTTGCCGAATTGTGTAACAACCTTATTTGAAGACAACCAATCAGCAATCGCCCTCGCCAAAAATCCAATTAATCATGCTCAATCAAAGCATATCGACATTCAGCACCACTTTATTCGAGAGAAAGTTGAATCAAAGGTGATAGATATCGTTTACATGGTGATAGATGAAATGATCACTGATGCATTAACCAAGCCACTTGTGTGACCAAGACTTGAAATGTTGATTGCAAAAATGGGCTTATGTAACTAATATTATTTCTTTAAAAAAATTTTATGTTCTTTATCACATTATTCTTATCACTCAAGTAGTATTTTATATATAATTATTTGCAATAAATGTACTTCATAGATGACATTCGTGATGTACAGTTGAACATTTTATTTCTATTTTTATTTCTTTTATTTTTTTTATTTATTCTTATTTTTATCGAGATATATCAAGCAGGGGGAGTATTGTAATTATTAGCTTATTATATCTCTTCTATCAATGATCAATGCATCAATGATCGATCATATGTCACTTAATTGTGGCTTAGACGATCTTTGTTTGTATCGACCAATCATAATTTAGCATTAATAAATATATGTATATTGGCTTCATTAGCCAGTGCGCTCTTTACTCCAAACACACATTCGAAGATCAAATTTCAACATTCAGTAAGGGAATTTCTCATTTATCTCAGATAACAGTAGCTAAATACCAACAATTAATAAGAGTATATTTATTATTATTCTAGAAATTGATTAAGAAGTTTGTGAATATATTATTAATATTTTATCTATTTTATAGATTTTTATCCCATATATAAGAGGCCTTTTACTATCATTTGAGGTTACCGAATGTCTTGCATGTTTTGTCAAATAGTATTTCTATACCTCAGCACTGATTCAGACTGAAAAAATGCTTATAGATCAAGATGCACTATTATCTCAGTTCAATAACTTGAAAAAACTATTAATAAAGGTATCACCAAGTTCTCTAAACTTCTCGAAGTTATATTCACTTCAGTATATTTTGAAGTCAACCAGAAGATTTAGCATACTGGATAATTCTGATACAGAAATAACTGAATACCAACATTATATTGAAGTCAAAATACTATATCAGTGAACAAACAAGTGAGACTCTCTCCTCTAAGTGGTCAAGTTTGTTGAATATAGAATGGTGCTTGAAGACAAGCTTGACCAAATATCAACTAGTAATAATAAGTCCATAGATATTAGACCTCTGATCACTGAAAATTACAAATATCTAAATAGTGCAATTTTTAAAATTTATATTAACAAGACCTCAAAAATATTCAACATAGGTGACCTCAAACTCACTATTCAAATCTTTTTTTACAATCTTGAATTTATTAGAGAAGAACATTGTCATTGTATAAATAGAAAAAGCCTTCTAAAACTTTCAAATTTGCTAGTAAGTCTAATAGTAAGTCTATTAGTCTATTTATTCAATCTATAAACTGTAAATATTGGAAATAAATACAAATAATTTACTGCAATCGACAGTTCTATGGAACTCCACAATATGATTAGATTGTTTTATATAATCATACAGACAAAAATTTCAAAAAGTGGCAAGGTATAGACAAATATCTCTTTATTCAAGTTTAAATACTGTTTAAGATTAAGTATGAAAAAAAACATTCACCATCTTGTATAATTGGAGTAGTATAACATTATTGATGTTCTTGTACATTCTAAAGCACTTGGTAGAAAAACTAATATAGTTGCCTAAGATTATAAAACAAATATAGCCATAGCTATATAATCTGAAAAGTTTAATATTGTATTAGTGAATACTATTGTAAGGGCAGTTTATATACAGCTTTTATTTCAGAAATAAGATTTAGTATAAAATCTGTTAGTAGCTAACTTAGATATATATTCTTTTAATTCATACTTAGTTAATAAGTATGTAGATTGTATTTCTTGAGAAGAACTCTTTTAAATAAATTAATAAAACTTTAACTAGTTTGCAAACTATTTTACTAAGAGCTACATATAGAACATCTTAGAACAATAAAATAAAATATATACAAACTAAATATGTCCTAGGTGCAAATCTATTAATGAATATAAACTGATAATATATGAACTAAGGCTTTATGTGAATAATATACCATTGGGTGAATATATATCACAGTCATATGGATATAAACAAAGGTAAATTGGTGCGAATATGAATTAGTTATTATGAATACAAGCTGTTTAGAAATATTTTTCTAATATGGAGTATACTTGAATGGTAATTTCTTAGTAAAGTCTATTTATGAAAGATTACTTGATAATGAGGTCCTGGTTGGCTGCTAGATATCCTGTAAGATCTACTATATATCAGATCTTTATATAGAAGGTAAGGGGACTTTTGTTCATCCCTTGATATATTAATACTAACTGATCCTTTATATTTTGCTATATATTAGCTATATAATAGATAGCTCTTAACTATACAATAGTATTGGTGAAGGTCACTATAGCATTAACCTCTGCATTTGCTCCTTCTGCTTCTATATCAAATCCTTTATTTGCTGTTATGGTAATTATTGCAATATCATATACAATTTTGGCAGATTCTCATAAAACTGCTTCTAGAATATTCACTTTTGCAATATTAGTGAACTGTTGGATTGCATTGTAAATCTGCAAGTCTTCAATGAACTTGATTACTAATTTGGCTAGTATATAACTAGTAAAGGTTGGTGGTCTTTCTATTATTTTGTAAGTATTGATTTTTGGTTCATTGTCTGATTCGTTATTAGATGTTTCATAAAATAATGCTCATAGGTTATCTCCCAGATCAATAGCTGATTTATCATCTGATAATAACCTATCATATACTGTAAGAAAGGTAATAAATTCTTTTATTTCACTATAGTTACCATTAGAAGGATTAGGTATAATAAATTCTTCTTCCTTAAAGCTGGAGCTGTTTGATGATCTTTTTCATATGAAAAGTAAGGGTATCCTTTAGTGATCTATCTTGAATAATGCTATCTTCTACTATAGGTATGCTATCATTATTTAAAAGAGTAGTTCAGTCCTACTTGAATAAGGATATGAGAGTCAGTCTTTTAATAACTCTCCTGCCAGTCAGCATCAAGATATAACAAATGTACTAACAATCAGTTATTCTACATTTAAATATAATAATAAGAATACTTAGAATTATAGATACAATATCTTTCTTTATGTATCCTTACTATCAGCTATATACTATGCTATTTAGGCTTTACTATGACTGATATTGAGATATTCTAAGACTTTATATAAACTGATTTATTTAGATAGAAAATAGAGGAGTATTTATATAAATTTGAAAGAACTGAAAGAACAATCAAGGAAAGACTTTGCTACAAGTATAACTTAATAACTACAAATAACATTTTGTTGATAAAAATAAGATCAGTTACTAAAAACTACATTTATCACTGGTGGTGAGATCACTTGCTAAAAATGACACTAACTAAAAATGGAAGGACACAGAAGGTCATGGTAACTCCAAATCAAGCATAGTACTAAATTTGTAGAAATTAGGCTAGTTGGGGATTGGCCATTATATTAGCTTCTCCTTTAGAATTTTTATAATTAGTACTTCTAGTTTGAATCAGTCATATAACAGTCATATAATCTGGAAATTATTAATTAGCTAGATTTGAAAAATTAAGCTTTCTGATTAGAGGATTCAAAGTTCAACTTAGTTTGATTTGATTCAATTTAGTTTATTAGGAGCTTTAGTTATAATAATTAAGAACTATTAGCTTCAAAGTATAAATTCTAATAAATTATAAAAATTATATATTCAAATTTGCACAGAATATAAATAAAAAATTCAATACTTAGACAGTTTTAGTATAAATAATTATTTAGTATATAGTGTAATAAATATACTAATAATCAGTTATTCTATATATATTTATTAAAAATACCTAGAATATTAGATATAATATCTCTGTTTGTATATCCTTACTGCCAACTATGTACTATACTATTTAGGCTTTACTATAACTGATATTGAGATATTCCAAGACTTTATACAAACTGATTTTATTTAGATAGAAATAAAGAGAGTATTTATTGTGATAAACTAAAATATATTAATGGTGAAATGCTCTGGAATTGAGCAAGTGCAGAAAATACATTTTAGGGATCTTAGCAGATTATGCAATAGTAGCTTTAAAGAGTGAAGTAACTGGTAGAAAAGTGTATTAAATAGTGAATATAATAAAATAAGCTACATATAATAAACTTCTCTTGTTTTAAGTCTCTTGACTCTTTCTCTCTCTAACCATTGCTTAGTTCCAGACTAAGGCTTCTTCTGTAAAGTCTATTTAGACTTTATAGGATTATTCTTCAAGTTATCTATAAGAAGCTTTTTTAGCTTATTGTAGTCTGAATTTTATTATTAATTATAAGTGGAGTATTTATATAAATTAAAGAGAGTGCTATATAGATAGCTGCCCAAAACTCCTGATACAAATTGATTGGCTAAAATATATTAAAATAATAAGTCAGATTATAATATAATTGAGTATTGGAATAATATATTAGATTAAAATACTATTTTAGGTTATAGTGATATTACAGATCTTAATAATACTAAGAGTATCAATAACACTAAGAGTTATAATATTATTGAGATTATATAATTGATCTCATATAATAAAAATTCTCTTCATTACATTATACAAAATTGAAGAACAATAAAAGACTTTGCTATAAAGATAATAATTTGGTTATTGCAAATTATATAATACTGCTAGAGTAGTATTCTCACTGCTATAGTGAATAGTATATATCTTTTATAGTATTCTCACTACTAAAGTAGGTGACTTATGGCTATAGATATGGTTATATAGTACAAATAATCCAAAGTGAAAGATAACTATAACTAAATTAAGCATAGTAGCAAATTCTTAGAATTTAGGTAAATTTGAAGTCAGCTATTATATCTGGGAGCTTAACTAGGAAAAGCTTATCCTCAAGACTGAATAAAAGTAAGATAATTTTATTTTCAATAGCTTGGTAGTTTGAGTAATCTCTACATAAGTAAGTTTTATAATATTAATAGTTTTTCTATAAAAGCTAGCAAAGACCTATTTATAACTCAAAAAGAGTATATAAATTCTGTTAACCATCTCTTTTTCAAACCTAGATAGTACAGTCTCTTACCTTCAGTTTTATTAATATAAGTTATGAGCCCAACCTTAATAAAACTAAATTATAGTATTAGTTATATCATGAAACTATTTTCAGTTTATAGTCTATAACTAGTATCTATGCTCATAGATTGTTTGCAGGCTGTTCACAGACTGTTCTAGCTAGTTTATGATTCACAATATTATTCTAGTAAAGTTCTAGAGTAGTTTGCAGCTATTTATAGCTATTTACTAATAATAGTTTATAGTCTATGACTAGCATTTGTATTTATAGCTATTTTGTTCATAGCTCCTAGTAAAATAGTTTGCAGCTCTTAGTAAAATAGTTTGTAGATTAATTAACTATTTTTCTGATATACTTAGTTTTATTAGTATAACCATTTATGATACTGTTAACTAAGTAATAAAAGTTTTTCGAAGTCTTTCTCTTGATTAAGAGGTATCTAATCAATGGTCTCAGATCCTCTTGTTAGTGCTTTTTTTATAGCTTTTTCCATATTTTTTCTTAGGCTTTATTTATTAGTTATAATAGATTTTAGTCTTGCTTCAATGGACTGGGGTAGAGAGAATGGAACTGTTAAGTCTCTTAAGCTAAATTATACTCTCTTTTATAGCTTATACATAGTATAATTCTTCCTATTTTAGTTGTAATTTAGTCAACTATGATGATTTTACAATGTTCTAGTATAAGAGGACTTGATTTCTGATATACAAGAGGGTTGTATTTGCTTTTTTGTTTTGGTTCATTCATTATCTCTTTTGTGCCTTGTTAATTAACACAAATGTCTTCTTTTGAATTATTTATAATCTGCTGATATCTTGTATAATGTAAGCCTATAAATGATCATTATATGTTTTGATATCTTTTTCTAGATAGTGAAACTCTCAGTTTGGCAATCTTCTATATACAAGTTCAAATAGACTAAACTTTGTTGATGCCTGATGAATGATTCAGACTACAAAAAGGATACTATCAAGATAATAGTCTCATAATGCTTCTTGATTGATAATCTTTACTAGAACATTCTTAGCTATCTAGTTAGTATACTCAGTTTAACTATTTCCTTATAGATAGTATAACATTATTCAGATATACTTGATATGGTAAGTCAACTTAAGTTCTCTGATCAGCTTATTTAGAAACTTCATACCTTAGTTACTGGTTATTTCTTTTGGTACTCTATGTCTACAAATAATTTCAGTATATAGGAATTTGGCTACTGTTTGTACATCTGCATCTTCAACTGCTATTACTTTTGGATATTTTATGAAGAAATTAACTGCTAAAATAATATATCTTTTTCCTATTAATATTACTAGCATAGATTCTATAATATCTATTGTGATGATCGATGCATGAATTCCTTGATTTTCAAGAACATTCTGTGATCTCATTCTTGGCAACAATTCCTGATCTCATCTATTATTAATTATCTCTTAGATCATCTGTCTGAGCTATTTTTTGTGATTTAGATTATCCAGCAATTCACAATGATCAGATAGTATTTTTGTAGCGAAGCCATCTTTTCTTAATCCTTCAATTTTATATAAATATCCCCTCTATTTCTCTTTAATAAATCAGTTTGCATAAAGTCTTAGAATATCTCAATATCAGTTATAGTAAAGCCTGAAGAGCACAGTATGAAGCTGTAGTAAGGATACACAAAGGGAGATATTGCATCTGACACTCTGAGCATTCTCAACAAACAAACGACCGGTTATTAGTACATTTGTCACACTATCCTGATATGTGAAAATGGCTTAGCCTTAATAGTTGCAGAAGTATCTTAGGGCATATCTTTTGCTCTTACTCATTTTTAGTATATATCATAGTTTTGTACAAAGTTGTTTACATATGTTGTTTTATATTCCAAGCTACCATATCAAATTTCTAAATTAATATAAAGTATTATCCTGACCTACATGTCCAGATAACAGATGATTATATACTAATAATAAAGTGTTTAATATATCCTTCTTTTCAATTATTGGAATAATGTACCCCTCCTTTTTATGATATAATAAATTGTTTTGAATTTCATACTATCTATCTGTAGTTAATAAAATGTTCTTTGTTCAATTCTTTATATTTTCTCTGATTTCTCTCCTCATCAACCAAATTACCAAATTATAGTATAGTGTTGCATTCATTGTTACACCCCACCTTGAGTATCTAATAATGATATTCTGCTAAGTGTATTAGCATTTTGATTTGTCTTTCCTTTTCTAAATTTCACTATAAAATCATATTCTTGAAGCATTATAATCTAATGTATATACATTCTACTTAAATCAGGTCTATTGAATAGCTATTTAAGCACTGAATGGTCTATGATAACTTTAAAATGTTATCTGATAAGGTAATATCTAAATTATTTAATTGCTCATACAACTGCAAGATACTCTAATTTGGTTAATTCATAATTCTTCTTAGTACTGTAGATTCCTCAACTTATATAATAAATTACTTATTTTAAGCCTTTAGTATTATCTTATAAAAGGATCACACCTACTCCAATTGTACTTATATTGTGACAAATGTACTAATAACTGGTCATTCGTTTGTTCATATATACCAAGTGAGAATACTCAGAATTATGGACGTGATATCTCCCTTTGCGTATCCTTACTACAGCTTTGTGCTGTGCTCTTCAGACTTTACTATGACTAATATTGAGATATTCTAAGACTCTGTGCAAACTGATTTATTCGGATAGAAATAGAGGGGGTATTTATACAAATTTGCTAGAACTGAATGAACAAAATAATAAAGACTTCGCTACAAGTATGACTCGATAACTGTGAATAATATCTCATCGATAAAAATGAGATCGGTCGCTAAAAACTACGTTCGTCACTGGTAGCAAGATCACTCGCTAAAAACGACACTAACCAAAAATAGAAGGATACAGGATGTTACGGTAACTCCTAAATCAAGCGTAGTACAAAATTCATGAAAATCAGTCAAGTTGGGGGTCGGCCGTCACATCTGGGGGCTCAACTGGGAATGTCTCATCCTCGAGACTAGATAGAAGCATAGTAATTTCATTTTCAATAGCCTGACGGATTTGAGTAATTTCTGCATATGTAAGTTTGACGATGTCAATGGTTTTTCTATAGAACTTGGATAAAACCCACTCATATCTGAGAAAGAGCGCGTAGGTCCTGTCAGCTATATCTTTTTCGAATTTTGATAATAACATCTCCTGTTTCTGTAAATGGCGTCGAAGGTAGCAAGCACGCCCTTGATGGAACCTGATTGTAATGTCGGTGACTCGGCTTTGATTACATAGCCATTCATGATACTGTCGCATCAGGATGAGAAGTTTTTTGGGGTCTTCCTCTTCGTCTAGAGGAACTAGGTCGATCGAGTCTGGTTCCCTCATCAGGGCCTCCTTGATTGCTTTTTCTATGTCCTTTCTGTGGTTGCGTCTGTTCGGCATAGTATATCTTGATTTTGCTTTGGTGGACAGGGGTGGGGAGAATAGAACCATTAAGTCTCTTAAGCCAAATTGTACTTTCTTTTATAGCTTGTATATAGTATGGTCCTTCCCACTTTGGTTGTAATTTAGCTGACCATGACGATTCCACTATGTTTCGGTATACGAGGACTTGATCTCCGATATGCAAGGGGGTTGCATTCACCTTCTTGTTCTGGTTTGTCCGTTGTCTCTCCTGCGCCTTGTCAATGAACACGGATGCCTTCTTTCGGATCAACTGTAACCTGCTGATATCTCATGTGACATAAGCCTATAAATGATCATCATACGTTCCATTATCCTTTTCGGGGTGATAGAACTCTCGGTTTGGCAACCTCCCATATACAAGCTCGAAGGGGCTGAACTTTGTTGATGCTTGGCGAATGGTCTGAACTGCAAAAAGAGTACTATCAAGATAATGGTCCCATGTTGCTTCTTGATCGATAATCTTTGCCAAGATATTCTTGACCATCTGGTTGGTGCACTCGGTTTGGCCATTTCCCTATGGGTGATATGACGTCGTTTGGATATGCTTGATGTGGTAAGTTCGCTCGAATTCCCTAATTAATTCGTTTAGAAACTCCGTACCTCGGTCGCTGGTTATTTCCTTTGGTACCCCATGTCGGCAGATAATATCGGTATGCAAGAATTTGGCTACTGTCTGTGCATCTGCGTCTTCAACTGCTATCACCTCCGGGTATTTCGTAAAGAAATCTACTGCTAAAATAATATATCTTTTTCCTATTAATGTTACTGGCATGGGTCCCATGATGTCTATTCCGATGTGTGAAAATGGCTCGGCCTTGATGGTTGCAGAAGCAGCTCAGGGCATATCTTTGGCTCTTGCTCGTTTTTGGCATATGTCGCAATTTTGCACAAAGTTGGTTACATCGTCTTGCATTCTGGGCCACCATGCCGATTTTCTGAGTCGATATAAAGTATTGTCCTGGCCTACGTGTCCAGATAATGGATGATTATGTGCTAATGATAAAATGTTTGATACGTCCTTCTCCTGAATTACTGGAATAATGCATCCCTCCTTTTTACGGTATAATAAATTGTTCTGAATTTCATACTATCTGCTAGTGGTTAGTAAAATGTTCTTCGTCCAATCCTCCATATCTTCCCTAATTTCCCTCCTCGTCAACCAAATCACCAGATCGTAGTACAGTGTTGCATTCATTGGTGTGCCCCACCTTGGGCATCCAATAATGGCATTCTACTAAGTGCGTTGGCATTCTGATTTGTCTTTCCTTTCCTGAACTTTACCATGAAATCATACTCTTGAAGCGTCATGATCTACCGTGTGTACATTCCACTTGGATTGGGTCTGTTGAACAACCATTTAAGCGCCAAATGGTCCGTGATGACTTCAAAGTGTTATCCGATGAGGTAATATCTGAACCACTTGACTGCCCATACGACTGCGAGGCACTCCAATTTGGTCAATTCATAGTTTTTCTCAGCGCCGCATGTTCCTCTGCTCGCATAACAAATTACTCATTCTAAGCCCTTGGTATCATCTTGTGAGAGGATTGCTCCTACTCCTATTGCACTTGCATCGGTATAAAGCTTGAATAGCTTTGTCCAATTTGGTTTCGCTAGTATAGGTGCGGTTGCTAGAGCCTTCTTTAATACGTTGAGTACTTCTTGTTTAAGTTCGTTTTGTTCTTCATCGATTTCTACCCAATTGTAGCTTTTTGTAAGGGTTGCGTACAGTGGTTCGGCTAAGCTTGCGAAATTGCGTATGTATCATCGGTAGTACGAGGCTAGTCCCAGAAAGGCGCGCATCTCTGTTCGGTTGGTAGGTTTCTTGAACTTGGTAACGGCTTCCACTTTGGCTAGATCGGTTCAGATTTCTTCTTTGTCGATAATGTGCCCAAGCATTGTAACTTTTTCCGCAGTGAATGTGCACTTCTTTGGTTTCAAATAAAGACCTTCAGTTCTCATTCAGTTGAACACTTCGCATAATGCCTTGATGTGATCTGGGAATATTACCGTAAATATCGTAATATCATCAATATATACCAATAATGTTTTTCTAATGAGATCTCCAAATATTTTGGTCATCATTTTCTGGAAGCTTGCTGGAGCGTTCTTGAGTCCGAACGGCATTCGTAGATATTTCCAATGACCTTGCGGGGTTATGAATGAAGCGATTTCCTGTAATTCTTCATCAAGTCCTATTTGATAATATCCACTGGTCATATCGAGGGTTGTGTAAAGGCTTGTATGAACTGGTATCTTTGAGAAGGTGTCATCAATTCTTGGTATTGGGAAGGCATCTCCTTTAGTGATGTCATTCAGTTTCCTAAAGTCGGTACATATTCTTGGGGCAAAGGTTCCTGCTTCTAATCCTTTCTTGGGTGTAATAATGTTTGGGAATCCCCATGGGCTATTCGTTTCAGCAGCTATTCCTCCTTTGACCATATCATCAATTTCTTTTTGTTGCCATTCAATATATGCTGGTGGTGTTCGGTATAGTGCACATTTGATCGGAGGGTGCTCTTGGACATTGATGTGATGAAAATGCTTTGGCAGTTTCAGATTGATTTCCTCGAAGGTTGTTGCAAATATGTCAGAGTACTCATCGATAAGCTCTTGTAACTCCTTCTTTTCTTTCTCGCCAAGCTGTTCTCCGAAAGTGTACGCCTTCTTATTCGCTGTTTTTGGTGCATGCTTGAGTTCCATTATGATTTTTGCGATATTCATTCTGGTAGATCCAAACCCTTTGTCTCCTCTAGTTGTTTCTTCGAGGTTGGTTACTTCCACAGCCTTGCCTGTCCAAATGGGTATGATTATTAGCTGTGCAATTCGGTCTCCTCCGTAGAGTTTGGCTATGTTGAATTGATATCGGTTGACAACTACAATCTTGATTTCGCCCATATAATCTGCGTCGATAACTCCTGCATCAATCGTAATTCCGACGACTGCTAGAGAACTCCTTGGTTTGATTTGGCCGTAATGTCCTTGAGATATTTTCGCAGCGATTCCTGTCCTGACTATGCATGATTCTCCTGGTTACAATTCGATGTCTTTGATAGTAGATAGATCGAATCCTGCAGCTTGTTCACTTTTTCTCTCCAAGGGCTTAGCCTTTTGGTTAGTTCATATGATCTGCATTATGAAGAATTCTTTCTGTTCATCCTCGTCATCACTTTCTATCATTTGCGGGCGAACTCCTCTTTCTAAGTCGACTGGTATTTCGTAACGTCATCCTTTCCAAGTGATTCGCATTTTGCAAGCACCGAGGTCGATTACTGCTCGTACTTTCTTTAGCCAGTTATTTCTAATGACTAGATCATAGGATATGGTATCAACTACTATTGCTGATACTGGGATGATAAGTTTACCAAAACGGATTGGTAATTCATGCACCTTGCCAAGCGGTGTTGCAACATGTCCGTCAGCTACTACGATTGTCATGGTTGTGGCCTCTTCGATCTGCTACCCAAGTTGGTCGAGCATCGTTTTGCTGATAATGCACCCTCCAGCACCTGTATCAATAATGCATGGCATCGTAATTTCCTCAATCTGACATTGTGAATATGCCGATAAGTTTTGCGGTTCATCATCCTCTGATTGTTGCATTGTATTGATCTCCACTACTTCATACCCGGGTTGTGCATCACTTATTCCTTTTCAGATTTGCTGTCAGAATGTTGGAAATTCAGCAAGTTATCCTATTTTGACCAGGATGGTCATATCCTCCATTTCTTTCCATACGTCTAGGCCATATTTCTTGGATTTTCGTAGCTTGCGTTCCTTATTTCCTTCACTCATGGGTGCTTCAGACATTGGCGTGTCTTCTTGGATGATTCGGTTTACTTCTTCTTCAAAAAGTTTGTCTTGTTCGTCACCATCAAATTCTCGCTCTTGTGCTCGTTATGCCACCCATGGTGTTTTTATCATATAAGGAGATCTTGCCTTTTTGGGACGTCCAGGTTTTCATTTTTCTTGTGTAGCCGGGAATGCTTCTATTTAGCTATACTCGTCTTCACTATCAAAATCTTCTTCTTCGAAAGTGATGACATTTATCTAGGTTCATCCTTGAGTTCTTGATTGGGCAATTCGGCTTGTTTCCATCATACACCTTGCAGCGTAGTGCCCTTTTTCTCCACATCTCTTGCATACTCGTGTGTCAGGTTGAGTGCAGTCTCTTGATGTATGCCCGTCTTGGTTGCACCTGAAGCACCTTAGGTTATCAATCAGATACACATTTGATCCCATTGCAGGGGTTGGGTTTGCCATAAATTATTGGACCGGGCACTGTGCATCGATCTGCTTTTTAAGGTCCGATATATGTGCAGTCATCTTGCTCATCTGTTCAATGAGATCATCCATGGCTGGGTCCTTTCGTGAGGCCACTCCCCAGTTGACTGTTGCTGGTGTGATGGTGGGTACAACTGCTGGTACGGTACGTATTTCTTGAAGGTTGTTTGGTAAGATCTGCTGCATTATGTCTTGACCCAGGTTTCGTGTGGCCCAATATCTCTATGCATAATCTACTTTTTGTACATGATTTAGTCCAACCGGGCTAGAGCGTACTTGGAGGGCGATTTCTCGATGAAGTCCATTCATAAAGGATTGCTCTATGATGAGGTTCTGGTTGGCTACCGGATATCCCGCGAGGTCTACCGCATGTCGTATCTTCATGTGGAAAGCGAGAGGGCTTTCGTTCATCCCTTGGTATATTGATGCGAGTTGATCCTTCATGCTTTACTGTATGTCGGCAGTATGATAGGTTGCTCTTAACCATGCGATGGCATTGTTAAAGGTTACTAAGGCATCGGCTTCTGCATTTGCTCCTCCTGCTCCTCTATTAAATCCTCCATTTGCTGCTGTAGTGGCTATTGCAGCGTCATATGCGATCTTGGCGAGTCCTCATAAAACTGCTTCTAGGACGTTCACTTTTGCAACGTTGTTGAATTGTCGGATCGTATTGTAAATCTGCAAATCTTCGATAAACTTGATTACTGATTCAGCTGGTACATAGCCAGTGAAGGTCAGTGGTCTTTCTGTCATTTCATATGTATTGTTTTCTGGTTCGTTGTCTGTTTCGTCATCGGATGATTCGTAAAATAATGCCTGTAGACTGTCACCAAAATCGATAGCTGATTCGTCGTCTGATGATAACCCGTCGTATACTGTAAGAGAGGCAATAGATTCTCTTGTCTCACTATAATCGCCGTCCAAAGGATCAGGTGTAATGAATTCTTCTTCCTCGGAGCCAGAGCTATTTGGTGATCTTCTTCGTATAAAAAGCGGGGGTGTCCTTCGGTGATCCATCTTGAACGATGCTGTCTTCTACTATGGGTGCGCTGTCATTACTTGAAGGGGGTAGTTCGGTCCTGCTTGAATGAGGATGTGAGAATCGGTCTTTCGATAACTCTCCTGCCAGTCGGCACCAAGATGTGACAAATGTACCAATAACCGGTCATTCGTTCATTCGTATGTACCAAGTGAGAATGCTCAGAATTATGGACGTGATATCTCTCTTTGCGTATCCTTACTACAGCTTTGTGCTGTGCTCTTCAGGCTTTACTATGACTGATATTGAGATATTCCAAGACTCTGTACAAACTGATTTATTTGGATAGAAATAGAGGGGGTATTTATACAAATTTGCTAGAACTGAATGAACAAAATAATAAAGACTTCGCTACAAGTATGACTCGATAACTGCGAATAATATCTTGTCGATAAAAATGAGATCGGTCACTAAAAACTATGTTCGTCGCTGGTGGCGAGATCGCTCGCTAAAAACGACACTAACCAAAAATAGAAGGGTACAGGATGTTATGGTAACTCCTAAATCAAGCGTAGTACAAAATTCGTGAAAATCAGTCAAGTTGGGGGTCGGCCGTCACAATATCTATTGTGACGGAACATTTTGTGATGACACACAATTTGATCATGTGAAATCACAAGTCATGTGACTTTCAACAATGTTGAGACCTTTAGCGTTGTTGAGACCTTTAGCATTGTTGAGATCCGCAATCACGCTATAACCTAAAATAGTATTTCGATCTGATATATTATTTCATCGCCCAATTATGTTATAACCTGATATATCATTTATTATATCTTAGCCAATCAATTTGTACCTTATATTTAACTGAGCCAATCAGAAATTCAAGTAGTAACCTGGGTAGCTGCCCGTATAGCACCTTGTAATTTCTTATAAATACCCCGCTCACAATTATCAATAAAATTCGGACTGCAACAAGCTAAGGAAGCTTACAACAGATAACCCAAGGGATACTGAAGCCTTACTCAAGGAGTAAGCAATTGATATAGTTTCGAGATTCTAACAGATACACTTTATTCGATCGATCACATTAAATTCTTGCTAGTTAAACACCTACACTGACACCCTTCTTAAGACGCTACCGCATAACCTGCTAAGACCCCTAAAGCATATTTTCTGCATCTGCTCAATTCTGAGTATTTCGCCGTTAATATATTTTAGTCTGTCACAATTGGTGCCGACTGGCAGGAAATCAATCGACACATCGACCGATTTGTTACCTATATTGCATAACCGAACTTGCCGAAACCCATAGTGGAAGACAAAAGCAAGAACGGCACTACCACCGCCACCACCTGCATTACTACAACTACCTAGGAGAAGAC